>BMAO01024058.1:0-53693 GCA_019973975.1 Trichonephila clavata
TTAGCTTAATCTAGTTTTTTGATGATAAATGTTGCGTTCCATATTTATTTTATTTTACTACTATTATTACAGGACAAATTTAATTCAACTACTACTATTATTATGGGACAGAGAAAAGATATTTTTTATTGTTTAAAAAAAATCCTAGGTTTTTTTAGAAAAAAATAAATAAAGGAATGTGTGTCTACACCTTAACCTGTAAAGTCATCCACTTTCCAAACTGTTAACTAAATTTTTGGACACTGGAATGGAAAGATACGCCTATCTATGGAATAATTCTTCATACAGTTCAGTTAATAACCTAAAAGAATATCTTAAGACAACCACCTTGACAGACGATATAATCACAATTATGCTATATCAAATTAAGTTCCAGGGATCAAGCTGCTCAATCCATCTGCTTCAAACTTTGATTCTCAAAATATTGATGAACAAACCTAGCTTTAAAAGCATGAAAACTATATTCCATTAGAATGAATTTATCGACAATAGCAACATGTAATGCGATAAAAGGAGAGAGGATGTCGTGATATTTAACCATAGTCCCAATATTTAACAGCAGTCAGAGCTCTTTCGAGGAGCAATGCAGGTCATTGTGACTGTCCAAAGAGATTGCGGCCTAAACCCCACGATACTACATCCTCTATAACTAGGCCATTCAGCAATGTGTAAAATTGGTGGTATATGATGCTTTGTTTTCTTTAGAACAGCACGTTACCTGAACAACTCTTCAAATTAAACTGGAACTCGTCTGAGTGGAGTGCAAAATCTCATTGCTGCCTATTAGTTAAAACGGGTATATAAATGAAAAGTTCTGTATCGTAATTAGAAGGATACAAGTGCATAATCATTGATTGCCAAAACGATGGGCACCGTAGTAGCAGATACTGCCATCCTTGTTGCGGCACTATAATCTGAAATGAGTTGAGGTACAGTAGCGTTTCTCCTTTTTTTCGTATCAAAGGAGCAAGAAAATGATTTTGTGCCTGGATTGTAACTCATAGAAAGTTTGAAACAGGTGCTCTTGATACTGAATTTTCCCAGTCAAATTGATTTCAAAGTCTGACTATAAGACACAGAAAGACGTCTAATATCATCTCTTGGATAGCCTTATTTCTATAAATCCACCTATTCTTCATCTTAACGAATTGGGTAATTGACACCTTCAAGAAGTGGCCAAAAAATTTTTATAATAGAACTAACAATTGAAGATCAGCCAAGAAAAAAAGTTCCACTCAAATTACAAAAAAGTGGGATATTCACAATTTCTTCCAACTGCTAAATAAATGTCTAATTTTTCAACAAAAAAAATTAGTGATGGTTAGAACTTTTGTAGAGTTTCATTTATAAGTTATTTATGATCGTCCATGTAAACCGTATTTTTTACCTTTATTTTTCCTCTTTTAATCGGGATCGTAAAAAAAAAAACTAGTTGTATCTTGACTTTTTTGGAGGCCATTTAAGCAGTTTATATATCCAAAGAACAATCTCAATGTTAAGTATTCAAATTATTTTTCTCTCAGAAATAGAGTATACATATTAAATCCCATTAATTTTTTAAAACCTTTCTTTTTAAACGTACAAGTTATATTTTTACAGCATTAATTATGAGAAAAAACATACTTATAAATATAAATTTGAATTAATTTTTGAAATCTGATGTTATATTTTTTAGAGAAGATATGTTATTTCTGGAATGTCAACATCCATTGTTTTATACATAAATTTTCTTAACTATCTTTTTTAAATAATAATTGAAAGGCAAAAAGTATTAAAAACGTAAAATAAAAATAAGGATAGCTGCCAGAAAGGACTAGAATTTACAAAAAATAACATAAACGGGGCCAATTCTGTACAAAATTTTATGAACAAATTTTCAATTTTCAATTCTGATGTGTTGATATGTTTTCATTCTTGAAATGACCTTCAGGATTATAGATATTTTAATTTTTACAAAAACTAGAGGCCTTTATATTTGTTATTATATGAAATTGCTTAAATAATAGCGATTACATTAACATATGCGACTGTAAATTTTGTAATAAAACAGTGATTGATAAATCTGAAGATTAAAACACTTCTACTATTATACAGAACATACACAAAAAATTTCAGCTAATTATTTTCAAAACTTTTTTAGCAATCGCTGTCCCCGTTTGAGCATTTTCAAAAAGTAAATTTCGAGTAAAACGCGTTTTAATGTATGAGATCTTACTTAAAGTACTGGCATTTACTTTTACTAAAACACTTGTGCTTCTTGTTCTAGTGAAAGGAAAATAATAAACTTGGTATTTTTATAAATCTAATAAGATGGTTTATAAAATAAATCGTAAAAAAATTGCCAATTTTTGGTAAAATTCACACTTTTAGGGTAGTCGGAAACCTTAAGATATTGAAGATAAATAAACGAAAAAAATTTAGAAAAATGTACGTTTTTTTTAAGAATGGTTTAAAATTCTACTCATAAATTTTGATAAAACAGAAAGTATTTGCTTACATACTAATTACTTGTTTAGTTCTATTGACTTATTACTTGTGATACTTATTATTTATTTGTTACTTGTTTACAAACTAATAAAGAGTTTAAACTTATATTTAAATTTGAAAAACAGCTCCTTACAAAACTAAATAAACAACTAGCAATAAGATCCATTTGTGTTTTAGAATTTAGCAATTTAAAAATATTTCTGATTATTTCTACGTAGAGCTTGTCCTGTTATTTTGTAAGTTACATGAAATAAAATATATTTTTAACCTCATTTAAGGTATCAGACTGTTGCGACAGCTTTTTTTTTTTTTAAAAAAAGGAGATATGGGGATTTTTTGTTATTTTTAGATTTGTTTAGTGCATTTTAAGAAAAATGTGCTAAAATTAAGAAGAGAAAAAGAAATTATTATTACTAAAATGGGAAAAATAGGTAAAAATTGACTAAAAATAGCATAAACGCGGCCCATTCTGCACCAGAGGTTTATGAACAGATTTTCAATTTTTTTCAATCTAATGTGTTGCTATATTATCCAATTTCGAAATGACCTTCAGGATAAGAGAGATATTTCCTTTTTTACAAAAACTAGAGCACTTTACCTCGGTTACTATATGAAAATGCTTAAAAAGACAGTGATTATATTCACATAAGGGACTGTAAATTTTGTAATAAAACAGTGATTGATAATTTGAAAGTTAAAACAATTCTACTATTATGCAGAACTTACAAAAAAAATTTCAGTTAATTATGTTCAAAGCTTTTTTAGAAATCGCTGACCCCATTTGATTATTTTCAAAAAATCACATTTCGAGTAAAACGCGTTTGAAAGTGTGGCATCTTGCTTTAAGTAGTGACATCTGCTTTTACTAAAACACTTGTAGTTTGTGTTCTAGTAAACGGAAAATAATAAACTTGGTATTTTTATAAAGCTAATAAGATGGCATATAAAATAGAATCATAAAAAAAATTGTCAATTCTGGCAAAATTCACAGTTTTAGGGTAGTCGGATACCTTAATCCCTTTCTCTAATCTCTGCTAAGTGAATATTGGATTAAAACATTCGCTTACGAATAGAACAATCGTCGCTGTCCATCCAGGTAGACACAAACAATGGCCGTCGGTTTGATTGCAAGCGGCTCCATGTTCACACACACAGCGCTCTTTACACTCGATTCCCCAACGACCTTTGGGACATCCTGAAAAGAAAGGAACATACGTGACTTGAAGAATTTATAATGACTATTTTCAGCGTTCATATTTCTTCGTGGCGGCTGAAAGTTACACATAAGAAAAAAAATTATACTATTACTAACTATATTTGTCTAAAATAAAAAAAGAATAAACTTAAATACTTCATACAAGACGACGGTAGCATAAAAACATCCACATTATAGAGATAATAGACATAACTAACATCGTTAATCGCCTAGACATGAAAACTTTCAAACTAGAAAATCAAATTCAAGTTAAGTTCAGTACTAAGATTATGAATAGGAAAATAAATTATTATAATAGAGCGTCTAATATGATGTGCATATATAATTCTATATATTAGAAAAATACGAGCTTCGGGATTTAATTCATTTTGCACAATCAAATGCATAGTTTTAAAATTACTAATTATACGAAAAATAAATATTTATAATACTTTAACATGCAATTTCTTCTTTTTGTTATGCATGTAGTTTGCCCAAAGCATATATAGAATTGAATTGCATCCGAATTTAGTGTAAAACATCCGAATCAGTATTTCATTGTAGAGAATGATAAAAGTTTTCATCATTAAAATTTGATTTTTTAATAATGTTTTCTGTTGTTACAATGTTGTTGTTCTCTTTTTTCCGGCTGGGAATCTTCTTGATTTCAGTCTCTCTATCCTTCAATACATTCACTATTGTTTTAAAATGTAGAACACATATACAGTCGACTCTCGATAGTTCGAAGTTGAAGGGACCAATGAAAAAACTTCGAATTATCGAGAGCTCGAGTTATCAAGAGGTAGGAAAAAAACTCCAAAATACACGAAGAGAAATTTCTTCTAACACACTTACATTTGAAACTATGTAATAAAATAACAATTATAGATATGCATAAGGTATTTTAAAGTATTTTAAAAAGTACATATTGTACGGTAAAAATATCAAACAGAAGTTAAAAGTTCTGCATTAAAAGAATACATACTGTATATAATTAATCTTTTTGACAAAAAAAATCTGTTATTTTTTTTTGTCTTATGGTATTTAATTTAACTTTGTCAATAGATTTTTCTAGAATAAATGACACTTGAAAGAGGTCCGCATCAACATGATCTTGAATGAAAAAGTTGCCTAGTTGGTTTAGTGATACTTAAGCTTCTGTCAGTTATCGGAGTCATCTCCGATGGTCATAAAAGAGGCTACGTTACAGGGTAGACAAGCAAGACAATGTAACACAAATTATATTAAGCTCCAACCTGTTTGCTACATATCTCTACATGATAGTGAGTGTTTGTATTGTCGAGAGTTTTATTAGATCACTTCGAATTATCGCGTGTTGTAGTCTGGCAGGCTACAGATTTTACTTCGAAATATTGAGTATACCAAAATGTATTGTTTTAGTTCGAAATATCAAGAGTTCATCTAGGGGCTGAGCATAAACTTCTAATTAGCGAGAGGTTCGTATTATTGAAGGTTTGAATTACCGAGAGTCTACTGTATTTGTATACATTTCCACTAATATGCAAGTCCATACATTAAAAAACTAGATCTAACTAGTCATAAAAATGATTTACTTTTTTAGTAAATATGAATATATATATATATATATTTGCAATTTCAGATATTTTTTTGAGAATCTCTTTATGTATTTCCAGCAATAACTTCTTGCGTATTTCTGGTGGGAAGAATAATGTAGATATATTAATATAAATTGGTCCAATAATGGAGTAAATAGTTTCCTTTTTTCTTGTTTATTTGCTGCATGGTCTAAAATAAGGATATAGCTTTTTGTGTGTACAATGAAGACTTTATCACCAAATCAGCATTTATCACCATAACCACTGATCCACATTCATCAAACAAATTGATACAAATTATGATTCGTTATTTGTTGTCAGTTGGGTGTTTTGTTTATATTAAATGGTATTAATCTTCAGCTACTACAGTATTACAGAAGGAATATCTTTATTTAAGAAATGAATTCTATAGCTCGTTGTTACGAGGTTTTTTTTTATTTTGAATTTTTTTTAGTAATAACTTAAGAGTATTGAAACACTGAGATGTAAAACATAAATGCTACTTCATGTGTAAATGAGAACCATCCTTTTTTTTAAAACTTATATTTTTATCCACAGACAAAAAGTTTTAAGAGTACAGTAAAATATTCTTTTTAAAAAATATTTCATTGAGAGTAATTAGGAGTTCCTTGTTGTAAAAAACAATTAAATCAAATAAGCTTCCAATATATTTATTGATTTTGTCTAAGAAAAGAACAAAAATTAAGAGTTTTTAATTCATGTTAATATTTTAATAATAATAGGCAGAAAACGTGGCTTTTCGAACATTTAAGAAATATACATATACATACTAACGAAAGGTAAAAAAAATACGAATGCTTATAAACAGACATACAATTTTTTTAGTATAAATTAAGTAACGTGCTTTGTTAGCGCAAGTGTTGTTCACTCTTTTCTTTATGTGTAAACTTAGCCAACTTTCATGTTTTTTACTATATTCTGTGAAATTTATAAGAAGTAGTGGAAAATAAGAAATGCCATATGAGAAAATAACAAAAATCAGTAATGACCAATATATTAATAATAGAAACAGCTGGAAAATACTCAGGAGACTTGAGGCGGGGTAATCTCAATTACAGATAGCCAGAAACTTTAATGTAAGACCCAACGTGTTTGCGCATTTTAGGAACAGTTTAATGAGAGCAGATCTATAAGGAAATGGCTTGCACGAGTTTAATCAAGAGCTAGGACAAAAGGGAAATATTCCAGGTTCATTTTATTTCTGGATTATGTATCAAAATATGTCCATTTTTTATGCTTATTTTCAACATGCATATCTTTTTAACATACGTAGTAGAACCATTCGTATGCAAAATTTCCTAAAAATTAATGTAAAAAAATCTTTTTAAATAAATGAGTAATTTACCTGTAAAGTTGGGTTTTGTTTATATGGCAGAAATCATTAGACTTTGGAGTCAATTCTCACTAATTTAGAATACCTAGCTTTTATCTTGAGTTACAAATTTGATTAACATCTTTTACATTTACATAAATGATTATGAAATTATTAATCAACATTTGATCGAGTATAATAAGTTCGAAACACGGTACTGCACATAACACAACATTGCAATCTGGATAGTAGAATCTTATTCCTCTTCTTACCTTCCCTTTACTGTCTGTCTTGCAGCAAATAATAAATACACTTACGTTGGATTAGTTTTCTTCTCTGTTGGAGGAATGTAGTCAACAAAGTGTTTTTCAAACGAGCGTGAAGGAGGGTGCTCAGCAGAAGGACGCCCTCTTTTTGCAGAAAATTGCACCGAGTGGAACTTTTCAATTATTCGAAATCATAACAAGCACATGTGAAACAATTCAGGAAAGACCGATTGCACAGTTCTCGAGCTACATTCGAAGTGAGCCAGGATGATACGTTTCGCCTGCCCGAGCACAGCTCGTGAAAAAAGCCGGAAAATAGTTATATATATAACTGGAAGTACTTAATTAGACTAGTTTTACTATTGGACTATATATATATATATATTTGTAAAATTAGTCTATGAAGCATATTACCGTATTTACTCGAATCTAAGCCACCTCCATTCTAAGCCACACCTTAAATTCTCAACATGTTTTTGAAAAACAAATGTCATCGATTCTTAGCTACACTCTATTCTCTATACGTTTTTGAAAAAAAAATTTTTTTTTAATGTGTAAAAAGTTAATTGTTGTCTTAAGAAATTTTTTAAAGAGATATTTAATGAGAAATATAATAAGAAGAATTAATACCTAATTTATTTTACCAGCATTAAAAACTTTTAAATGCATGCATGAACCTATAATTACTCTAAACGTCAGTATCCTACTTCGAAAATAATTCATCACTCCCGTTGTCACAGTTGACTTTCAGAATGGGTGCCGTCGTTGCTATTTCCCCCCACTGTGTCGTCTTCAGTGCCATCCAATGCATTTTTAATGCAACAGTTTTTAAAGAGAATATTTCACAGAAGAACTTAAAAGAATTAAAACGGTTGAACATTATTATAAATTTATTTAAAAAAATTATACCAATTTTGTTTACGCCATCGATGTATAATTGTTTTATCCGTGTCAAATTTTCAGTGGCCGCTGCTCTGTTTCCGTTTTTTTTTCTGCATATAAAATTTCCTCCCTTTCCATACTTGCATCCTAGTGAACTCCGTCTCGTCTTAATGCTATTACCAATATCTTTGATGTTTAGGTGATAAAAGAAAGCGTACACGAAATAATTTCTTAATATGAGCAGGCAACAATGTTTAGGATAAAACTGAATGCTCGAGACAGCTGCGGAATGGGACAAGGCATCAATGCCCACTGGTCAGAATGGACGGTTACGTTTTTCCTAGTGAAAGGGGATGAAAATTTAATTTCCCCCATCACAAATGTTTTGCCTTCGATTCTAAGCCGCACGATTTTCAATCGCATCAACACTGAAAAATAGTGCGGCTTAGATTCGATTAAATATGGTAAAATATTTCTAATTTAGGACTGTTTTTTAAAACTATATTTTTATCATAATTTTGTAAAAGTATTTTAATCATGTTATTAAACTAAATCGAATTAAATCGATCTTCAAAATCAAATCTATATAAATATTATATTTGCTTAAAATGTTTTAAGTGTTCAATAATTTCTTTACTATTTTTAATTATTGTTGTAATATTTAGGAGGTTGCTTACGGCAATTGGTATTATATCTTTTAACCATTTTTCCTGTTCATTAATACGTCTTTTTGTGCCTTTCATAACTGTACGGAATTTCAAATGACTTTTATGAAATTGAAGAGTTAAGAAAATATATACAAATTTAAAATCTTTTGTATGAATTCCTAATTTCTTATAAATTGATATAATACGATTTTTTAACTCATCTATCACTACTTTTTGATTTAAGAAAAATGTTATTGTTTCGAAAATTTTTTATCAAGTAATATACTGTAGTAATATTTACAAATATTATCGCATTATTTCCTAGCACTTTATCTACGTAAATAGTAATTCAATTTCCTTGACGTCCTTTAATCGTTAGATTGATGTATTTGATGGTGATATTGTGTTTCTAGTTTTAAAGTTTTTACTAGTTTAATGTATTAAAATTTTTAGTTTTAGATCTTTGTGGATTAAAAATTTGTTTTCATACTTTTCAAATGCTTTCTGAGACAAATGCTATTTAATATTAATTGTTTTGTAATAAAATATCCCATGTCATTAATTATCTGGTGCTTCGATACGTACTGCTTTCTGTTACCTCATAAATTTTTCTCTTTCGTTTCATTGAAATCTCCTGTAATAATATGTTGGTGATATTCATTAACAAAAATTTTGTATTAATTGCATTTACAGTTCAGTATAGTCTGAAGTTAATAGGCTTACTATATATATAATTAAATATTAATCTCTTCCAACTTCTTGTCATATTTTTTTAACTGGTAAAAGGGGGCAATCGACATAAAATTTTTTAAAAAATATTAGAAAATTTAATGATATTATTAGGTTTATTTATATATGAAAATATACAATATTCTGTACGTTAATTATCTCTAGTAGTTAATGCAACATGAAAAGTTTATACGAAGTGGGGTATGCGAAAAAATTTTTAATACTTGATAGGACTAAACTCTATAGATTTCCTTTATAATACAATCGTCATTATTTGAATTAAGTTAGCTTTCATTTAAGGTATCCGGACACGTTGAAAATGACCAAATTCACAGTCACAAGACAGATATATATTTTTTTATTTTGTTGAATAGAGCTGTCTCTTTTGACTTTACGAAACATATTTTGTTTTGTTTCTACACAACCTAGAGGCCAAGTTACAATCAATTTTATAAATTTAGAAAAACCGGAAGTGGGTTTTTGATCTACCAGAAGTGGGAATTTAAATTACTCAAAATCTAACATGGCGAGTCTGATAACTCAAAATATTACGAATGTATTTCTATAAAACTTTTTGAACCTGATATTTATGTTATTTTCTAGAGAATGTACTAAAATATTTCTTATTGTATGAATACTTTTTGAGTTATGGCTTGTTATTTAAATAATGGTCTCATAAAAAAATGTAACATTTCTTATAATGTTTACTCAATCGGCTCTAAAATTTTCAATTTTTAATAAAAAATTAAAATTTTAGTACATTTTCTAGATAAATGCATCTAATTTGTGTTAGTAATACTTTTACTAATATATGTTTATTACTTTTTTCTCTAACTGCTTTGAAGTTTTTCAAAAATATTGCTAAAATTTCACTTATAATTGTGATTTGTGTAAAATTCAGATAATTTATTTTAAATTTTGATAGTTAAATAGCAATATTTATTGATATTTATAATGTTTTAGTATGCTATTTTGTTAAAAAGTACTCCGAACGTGTTCGGATACCTTAAAATAATTTAAATTAAAGTATCCTTGAAAACACGATTAAATATTTATTTCTATCATTTAAATTTAAGTAAATTTTTGTTACTTTTTTGCAAATATTGCTGGAGAGAAGGAGGCTCCTGATTGTTGGTTGGGATGGTGGTGTCATCTGATTGGGTGGCAGGGAGTGGAGGATGCAACAGTTTAGTGAGAGTTCATGGTTTTCTCTGGGTTGAAAGTAGGATGGAGACGGCGCACTGTGATTTGCGGGTGAGAATATATAAGAATCTCTCTATTCGCTGTACTGAAGTAAAGTTAAAAATATTAGAAAAATTAAAACGGCTTGCTTGGTGGGTAAGTCAGTTTTAGGAAGCGACCGCTATTTTTTCCTGCGTGGTTGCCTTACTTACCTTAGATTACCAGAGAAGTCACAAAGACATCTTCAGTAATTTCGAGTAGCCTTCATAGGGTCGCCAACTCGCTAGAAATGGTGCCAACTTGTCTGTTCCTCCATTATTTCAACGTTCCATTGAAGCGTTATTATGGAGTAACGAACGGCGTTGCTGGCGATTATTTTTTAACATAAATAAGTGCCACAAAATGAGATAAATATGCAGATTTAAATTACCGTACTTACTTGAATCTAAGCCGCATTTTTTCCCAGTGTTAATGCTACTGAAATCGGTTGCGGCTTAGAATTGAAGGCAAAACAATTGTCGATGGAAGAAATTGAGTTTCCCTCCCTTTCAAAAGGAAAATGTAACCATTTATTCTGGCCACTTGCATCTAATGACTTATCCCATTCCGCAGTTCATCTCCAGTATTCAGTCTATCCTATATATATATAAACATCGTAGTTTTTCACATTTAGGAATTTTTTTTGTATACGCTTTCTTTTAGTCACCTAAACACCAAAGATATCGATAATATTATCAAAACAAGCTTACTATAACACAAGTTTGGAAAAGGAGGCAATTGTACATGTATGAAGAACGGAAGTAGAGCATTGGCACTAAAGTTTGACACGGATGAAACAAATGTACTTCGTTGGCGTTAACAAATGATATAGTTTTGCTTGTCAAGTGTTCAACAGTTTTTATAGCTTTATTTTACATTCTTCTGTAATATGATCTTTTCATAAAATGTCGCAAAACCAATGCTTCGGATGGAACGGAAGACGACATCACATGCGAAAATGCGACACCGGCGAAAACATCGAAGTCAGTTGTGACAATGGGAGCTACGCCGAATCAGTTTCGAAACAGGATACTGAAGGTCAAGAAATTATAGGTTCACGTATGTATTTGTAAGTTTTTAATACTGGAAAAATAAATTAATTTTTAACTTCTAATTATTTCTCATTAAATCTTTTTATAAAACTTCTAAGTATCGGATATTCATTAACCTTTCGCACATTTTTTACATTTTTCTCAAAAAAAGTGTAGAGAATTGCGAGTGCGTCTTAGAATCGGTGACAAAATGTTTCACAAAACCCATTTTGAGAATGGGGATGAAGGTTTAGAGTCAAGATGATGGCTTAGATTTGAGTAAATAAGGTATGTACCTTATTCTAAGATTTTCATTAACTTAAGTCAGTGCTTCTCCAACTTTCAATATTTGTGACCAACATTCAATCATAATTTCCATCGCCCCCTCCTCCATACATAACAATGGATTGAATTCAATAATAATGCACTTTGACGCCCTAAAGCTAAAATACGATTTTGACCTCTTAATGCCAAGGAGTATATAAAGGTCTCACTCAGCCAAAGCATTAATTGCTCCGAACGTATATAAAAGTCGTTCCAAAGAGTACGATCTTTTCTGTGCTCTGCTATTCATAAAATTATTCTAAAGGCTTTGGAATGCAATAAAGGGACCTTGACAGTGTTGCGAAGGATTTACTTATATATATACAATCAAGAGCCAAAAATTATGACCACCTGTCAATAACGAGTTGGCCCACATTTGGCGCGCAACACAGCTTCAACCCGCCTTGGCATGGATGCACAAGTCCTTGGTAGATAGCCGGAGACAGACTGTATCAGATGTTTAACCAAAGGTTACGCAATCCGAGATATTGCGAATTGGTGGTCTTTGAAATCTGAGCTGCCGTCCCATGACATCCGAATGTATTTTATCGGAATGAGATCCGGTGAGTTAGGCGAACAGGACATTAACTGGAATTCAGCATCATGTTCCTGGAACCATTCCAACACAATTTTAGCCTTGTGACACGGTGCGTTGTCCTGTTGGAACATTCCATTTACAGCTGAAAAAACAGAGGCCATGTAAGGGTGCAACTGGTCCGCAATGATGTTCAGATACCCGGTAGCATTCATAGTCTGCTCTACCACAACCACGGGTCCAGAGACGCCAAGAGAACGTCTCCCAAAGCATAATACCGCCACCACCGGCCTGTGTATGACCTACTGTACATTGAGGGAGCAACTGTTCGCCTGGAAGACGGCGTATCCTGGCACTGCCATCGGCGGGATGAATGACAAACCATGATTCATCTAAACAGGCAACTCTCTCCCACTGATCCATGAACCGCGATGTTCCCGGGCCCAGCACAGGCACTGTTGGCGATGAAGCTCGGTCAGCAAAGGCACACGAGTGGGACGTTAGCTGCGTAGCCCCATACCCAACAGTGTCCGCTGAACAGTGTGCTCCGATACTATTCTACTTGTCCCATCATTGAATTGGGCTGTCAGCTGATCCACTGTCTGGCTCCGGTTTTGCTTCACCAAGCGAGATAGTCTCCGACGACCTTTTTCTGTGATAGCGTGTGGACGTCCAACACCATGTCGTCTACTGCTGGCTCCACCATCATTCATCCCCTTTGCATTAGTACTAACAACTGTAGATCACGAACAACCCACGAGTCGTGCAGTTTCTGAAATACTTGTTCCGAGCCTTCGAGCCATTACAATCTGCCCTCTATTAAAGTCGCTTAGTTCCGCAGCCTTTCCCATCACACACTGAAGTAAGTGAAAGAATGATTCTTCAGACTCTCCAGTAGCAGTTAAATACCACTTCCACCTGATCACGTGTCTTCCACGTCATCCAGGTGAGTTCATTGCAAAATGTAGGGGTGGTCATAATGTTTTGGCTCTTGAGTGTATGTTTCAGAGGATTTGCTTATTTATATATATTCCTTTTCTTCCCCTTCCCCAATGCATCACACACGCGCGCCTACGTGGTATTGGGGAGAGAAATCCGTAACTTTTAATCGGCAGTTAGAGGATTAATTATAAACTGTACAAATTATTATGTTAAGTGATAATTTTCATATATAATATTATATATGACGAGCCTATATGGTGTCGCTGGTAATTATTAAACTTGTTCTTAACTTATAGAACTGTTAAATAATTATAAAATGCATTGTGCAGTTCTGATATTTTTATAAGAGTATTATATCAATGTAATTGTGTATTTGATTTTTTATTAAGTCAGAATGTATTTTGTTTGTATTTCTCAGTAAATTAATAATTTTTTTCAAATAACCTTTTGAAACCTAGATCTTTTTTAACGTAAACTTTAATTACCTAGGACGTATATATACGTCTTTCCGAAGTACGATCTTTTCTGTGCACTGCTATCCATAAAATTATTTCAAAGGCTTTGGAATGCAATAAAAGGACTATGACAGTGTTTGCGAAGGATTTGCTTATTTATTCCTTTTCTTCCATCCTCCTACACATAACGCGTACCTATGTAAACAGTAGCATTGGGGAACGAACTGCGTAACTTTTAATCAGCAGTTAAGTGATTAATTATAAACAGTACAAATTATTAAGAGAGGTGCTAACTTTGGTATACAATTTTTTGTACACAGCCTATTGGGTCACTGATAATTATTAAACTTGTTTTTAACTTAAACTATTTATAACATACATCGTTCAGCACTGATACATTTATAAGTGTATTATGTCAGTGTAAATATGTGTTTTATTTTTTGTTGGTCAGAATTTTTTGTTTTTTGTTTTCTTTCAGTAAACTAATAATTTTTTAAATATCTTTTGCTTTTGACTTTTCAATATCCTCACGCTCCCTTGTACATTTAACACGCCCCTCTAGGGGGCATGCCCCACATTGAGAAACGTTGACATAAGTAATAATTACCTAAAAATTCGTATAGATATTTTGTATATTTATGATATATATACTTACAGCAATGATAACTAACTGGTCAAAATATATTGCAAATCTTTCCTATTTTTACAAGTAATTGACTATTTTCCAATATATATTGGGTATTTTTGCAAACAGCTCTCAAAATTGCTATAAAGAGCAAACTAACATTTCGAGAATTAATTTTGAAAGCCATTACTCATGTGAAATCGCTTATTTTCTGAGTTCCTTAAACATATCCACATCTTCTCCTAAATGGTTGTGTCAGTTTGTCAGGAGCTGTCATTTTCATACAACGAGAATGCTAAAATTGTGTGGGATATTTTTCTTTGTCAGATTGAAGTAACTGAAAATGAAATATTGACTCGAAACATTTCTCGCTTCATTTTGCTTCTGGAATTTTTCTCTCATTCACTTGCTTCTCATAGTTTAAAATATCTGATGTTACGTTATTACATATTTTTCTGTTGAAGCTGAATTTTTGGAAAATAAAAGCTATGATATTTATATCTATGTTTATGGAATATTCTGTAAATAAAAGTGTTCCTTAAAAATTTATTTCATAATTAAGTCAAAATTTTATTATCATTAACTTTTGATTTATCTTATCTTGATAGATAAAAAAAAAGGAATGGAAGAAATAATATTAACAAAATGTGATGCTTATTTCTAATAAATAGTTTTAGAACAGGTTACAAAGAGAGAGTTTTTATTTGTATATAAATATGTGTTGTGGGCTAATAATTATCTTTGTTTAAACTATCTGTCAAGGGAGTTTTTATTTACGACAGTCTTGAAATCTCTAAGAACTCGTATTAAAATATTCTTTTCTTTTAACCGCCTTACGGGAAGCATCATTTTAACCACAAATTTAGCTGTGACACATTCTCTGATGAAATGATGCAATGCCACCATATCCGACCGCTGAACCTGTTTAGCTTCGGAAACCATACAATTAACGAATATTCGAGAAGCTTCAATCTGGAAAAGGTATAAAATTTAAGATTTCCAGAATGAGAGAAGAAGTTTCGTCCTTTGGCTTTTTTTCCGTGTGTGTTTTTGTTCCTGCCTTTTTTCAATTGCTCCATTTCAAACAAATTCAGATGTCCATACACTACGTTCGATTCCATTGAAAACACCACACACATACGCATACATATACGCAGTAACACATATAAAAACATAAAATATTACGTAAATTTGCTTAAAGCCTTTTGTTATTAAGGTATAATTACGGGCGGTTATTGTGGCCCAATCGAGAAGGAAACATCTTGTTAATCGGAAGTCCAAATTTATTTAGGTATAAGAAGAAAACGCTCACAAAATATCAACATAAACAACGCAAAGTAAGGCATTAACACACATGGCGTTCACAAAAGAATTCTTTGTCTTCTCTAGAGATCTCAACTTTACATTTTTTCTATTGGAAGTATTTAGAATCATATGATTTCTAGTAAAGTGTTTTCTGGTCGGTCAGAATAGATGGGTATGTAAAGCTGCATCATTCTGTATTGAAAACGCTAACCTTGCTGTTCTTTTTGAGAGATACGGTTGCGATTATTTGCCGTTAGGTAGGGAAAATAAAAATTAATTACCACATGATGTCTCAGCGAGCAAGCTCAAGATCATTATAAATGAATAAGCGTTATTTATATATATATATATATATATGGTATAACAAAATAAAATGAAATAATAAGAGACAAAGTTGAACTTTCTACAGGGCAAAAAGAAGGAATTCTCAAATTTTAAGAAACATATCAAGAAGATAGATGTAGCAAAAGAATATCGTACTAAAATTGGATAAAAACAGACAATACATGAAACAGAGGTGTAGAGCTATTAAAACTGAAGATACCGAAAGAGTGTTTGGAGTAAAATGGAGAACTACTATGATTTTTGAAGCTGTCTCTGAAGTAGGTCAGTGATTTATGGTTAAACAATGGTTTAAGAATCTACCTTCCCCGTACAGCAGAAATTTTTGTCATAATAGAATAAAACAGAACCACATATTGAAAATTTAGGCCTAGGTCTATCTACACCTGGATGGAACACAAGACAGTAAAATAAAAGGATTCTATGAACAGTGAGAAGAGAAAGATTTTTCATATAGGGATTAATATTGAGAAAAAGCGTTTTTAGGAAAAGCCAAGATAAAAACTTACATGTAGATATGCTAACCATTATGATATATAAAGATTAAGCATCTTAGTCAGAAATTACGTGCAAACTGACGTGTTAAGCCATAGAAGCAAAAACCACAGGCACCACCTATTATATATATATACTAGCCGTTACCCGCCCGCTTCGCTGGGTATTTTATGATGTTTTATAATTTTTTACTGCTTATATATATATATGTATAAATTATTGATATCTAAGTCCTGCATTAAGAATTCGATTGTATTGAAAAATATACTTATACCTGTAACTGTCGCCTGTCGATAAAAAAAAGGGGCAAAACTCATCTAATTTGTATTTTCTAAAAATCTCTAAAATTGAAGTATAGAATGATGTTTGCTCTTTCGTAACCCAAAAACCAAGTGGATTCCCGCAAAACCAATTTTCGGTGGATCTCTTCTCCGTAAATTGAACATGCAAGCCAAATTTCAAGTCTAAATCTAACAGAAAAAAAAAGTTTTACTATCAATATCCCTGTAATCCCGTTGAGAGCCGTTTTCCAAAATAACCGCTCTTAGCGGATTTCAATTCAACAAAAGAAAAATGCAAACAAAATTTCATTATTATAGTTCTTGTAGCTCAAAAAAAGGAATTTTTTTTGTCAATACGTCCCAGTAACCCCCTACACCCCCTCCAGAACTTGATTTGCTTAAAATACATTCTTAGTGGATCCCTATTCAACAAAAGAAACATGCTTAACAAATTTCAAGTATATGGGTCTAACAATTAAAAACAGGAATTTTTTTCTGTAACTCCTCTTGACCCCTCGCAACTATCCTTAGGGGTCAATTTTCGTTTTACTCTTTGTTAGAGGAACTCTATTCCATTAAAGGAACAGGGCTACCAATTTTCAAGCAGGATGATCAAATAGTTTAAAAATGGAAATATTTATCGATTATGCCTCTTAATCATCTGAAATCAAACTTGGTAGTTGATATTCGCAAACCCATTTTGTAGCGGTTCTCTACTTTACGAAAGGAATCTGCTTATCAAATTTCAGGACTGTACGTCTAATGGTTTAAAAATGGGGATAATTACGTATAACGCCACTTGAGCCCCGCAACGCCACTTCGGGGTCTGTTTCCACAAAACCCATTTTGTAGGGGAATTGAACTCTATGAAAGGAATCTGCTTAGCAAAATTTGAAGTCTGTGCTCCAATAATAAAAATGAAATTTTTTTATCAATAACGCCCCTTGAACCCCGCAACGCCATCTAGGGGTCAATTTTAACAAAACACATTTTGTAGTGTATCTCTATCCTACGAGAGGAATCTGCTTATCAAATTTCAAGACTGTGCGTCTAATAGTTTAAAAATGGAAATAATTATTTATATCTGCCCTTAACACCCCGTAACACCCCTTGGGGGTCGATTTTCCCCAAACCCGTTTTGTAGCGGATATTTACTCCATGAAAGAAACATTCCTACCAATTTTCAAGCAGGTAGGTCAAGTAGTTTAAAAACAAAAATATTTATCTCTTACGCCACTTAATCCCCGCAACGCCACTTAGAGGTCTGGTTT
Source organism: Trichonephila clavata (assembly GCA_019973975.1). NCBI lineage: Eukaryota > Metazoa > Arthropoda > Arachnida > Araneae > Nephilidae > Trichonephila > Trichonephila clavata. The sequence goes on from BMAO01024058.1 coordinate 17,944, forward strand.
CACAAAACCTTCTTATAGCTGATCTCTACTCTATGAAAGAAATCTATTTATCAAATATAAAGAATTTGCGTCTAATAGTTTAAAAATGGAAATAATTATCTATAACGCCCCTTAAGTCTCGCAACGCCACTTGGGGCAATTTTCACGAAATACATCTTGTAGCTGATCTCTACCCTATGAGAGGAATCTGCTTACTAAGTTTCAAGACTGTACGTCTAATAACTTAAAAATTGGAATTTATAACGCCCCTTAAACCCCCCGCCCCGCAACACCCGTTGGGGGTCAATTTTCCCAAAACCCATTTTGTAGCGGATATTTACTCCATTAAAGAAACTTACCTACCAATTTTCAAGCAGGTAGGTGAAGAATTTTAAAAACGGATATATTTATCTATTACGCCCCTTAATCCCCGCAACGCCACTTAGAAGTCTGTTTTCACAGAACCCGTTTTTTAACTGATCATTATTCTACCAAAGGAATCTATTTATCAAATTTAAAGACAGTGCGTCAAATAGTTTAAAAATGGAAATAATTGTCTATAACGCCCCCTAAGCCCCTACAACGCCACTTAGGGGTCGATTTTCATCAAAATTATTTTGTAGAGGATCTTTACTGTATGAAAGGAATCTGCTTACCTAATTTCAATATTGTACATTGAGTAGTTTAAACATGGAAACAATCATTTATAACGGCCCTTAACCCCCCGTAACGCCCCTTGCGTTTCGAATTTCGGAAAATCCGTTCTTAGCTGATGTCTACACTATGAAAGGAACATGTCAACCAAATTTCAAGTATGTAGGTTGAATAGTTCCATAGTTACAGAGATATCGTGATTAGTCAGTCAGTCGCTTTTCTCCTTTATATATATATATATATATCATGTTTTCCGAGTCAACACCAAGACATTTTGCTTAAACTGTCATTATTCAACGAAGACATCTTTGGATCTACTTGCTAAGAGAGAAAAACGGACACGCGTTAAGTATCAGAGTCGGCGACCACTTATAGGCCACATGTTTTTCAAGTACACTTCTTATTGAAGAGGTATATTTGAAAGTTAAGCATGACATACGAGGTAATAAAAATTAATGGTTGGAGTGGAAAAGTTCTGTTTAGGGCCATGTGTTCTTCAAGAGGCAGAAGTGAGTAATAAATTTAATATTTAAAGATATAACAAAATATAAAAGTTAAAAGTGGTCTAGAGATTTAATTTTAGATCTAATTTAATTATCCTTACATATATATGTACATAAACTACTGTTTATAAAAATGCAACATCATGAAAGAATTACCAGAATTAAATTAAATATAATACACAAACTTGTATTAGTACAAGAAATTTTCAAAGCAAAAAAATATTAATTGTCCGAAATCAGTATTTGGTGTAGTCACCACGCGCTGCAAGAAGTTTTGCTATAAGTATGGCATGGAGTCAACAGAATTTCAGTGTCTGCTTGTGGAAGAGAATTCCATATTGCTTATATGCGTAGCAAAATTTCGTCTTTTAAAGCTGCGGGAAGCGGATCACGAGCGAGACACCGACCGACCCAATCCCACACGTGCTCAATAGGCAACATTTCCAGTGAATAAGCAGGCCAAGGGAGAAGTTTCATGAGTTGGGCTGAACAGAAATCTCAAACAATCTCTGCAGCATGTGGATGTACATTCTCCTGCTGAAATATAACTCCAGGGATGCCTTGAAGGAAGGGAACGACTTCGGGCTGTAGCACTTCATGGACGTACCTGTTGCTATTTAGATTACCCTCAATTCATAGCAAATTAGATCGTCTATGATACGAAATTGCACATCAAACAATAACTCCGGGTGTTAGGCCACTATGTCGTTCGATAACGCACTCTGGAAGGCAGCGTTAACCGGCATAGCTTCTTACACGAATGCGGCCATCATGGTCCGACAAATTGAAGCGTGATCCATCTGAAAAGGTAACTTAATGCCAATCAGCTTGCCAGACTCTGTGCTCATGAGCCCATTGCAGACCCAGCCGTCGATGGTTTGACGTGAGGGGGATCCTGTATAAAGGCACACTTGTACGCAATCCATGGTGCAGTAGACGTCGACGAATTGACCAAGCCGACATTATTACACCTGTAGCTGTAGACCAACGTGCTGCCAACTGCCTGGAGGAAGCTGTACAGTCATTCACCACCATGCAGAGCAGGAGTCAATCGTCACGTGCTGACGTTACCTTCAGCCATCCACTGCCAGTTTTTCGAGTTGTTAGGTGTTCGTAGGTCCACTACTTCCAAACTAGCATCATTGTGGAACTGTTCCACTGCACACGAGCTCCTATTGCGTGATAAGAAAATCCTCCTTCAAGAAGATCGATGATTTTTCTCCGTTCAAACTCCGTAAGTTGTTGGAATTCCTCCTTATTTCGTCCTGGAGGAATACTTAGGTATCACTAAACGTTCACCACTAACAAATAATCATTAACTATTTTCAACGTCTCACTATAGCCCTCTACTTATAAACTTTCAGCATCAATACCGAGAGCGCTGTGCACGCCACGCATGCGCGATGGCTCTGAAACTTTACTATTTTACATAAGATCCTATAATTGATACTTGCTACAAAATTTCATTTAATTCTGATGATTTCTTAATTTCGTTGCAATGTTTACAAACAACAGTGTATATATATATATGAACAGAGAGAGAAGAGAGAGACCTTGGCATAAAGGAGTGAAAATAGGTTTTTAAGAATTACACTATCAATTTTAGAAACATACACAAATAAAGTAAATTTTTCCAGTAAAAAATGTTTTTTTTTCGAAGTATTAATAAAATTAGTAAAATGTAAAACATGTATTACAGCTGTTTATACGTCCAATTGAAAGAGAAATATTCTTTTTTTTATGGAAAAGTATTAATTTTCTTAAAAATCATGAATCCCAGGACTCTGTTTTTATGATAAAATGTGCGCTGCAATTCTGAATGTCTCGGTGCACAAATTAGGTTATGTAAATATAGAAATTTTTTACAGAAATACATATAAGAATAACAAACCCAAGAAGATGCAATCTGAAGAAGCGATACAAAGTGGTCAAATTGCAATAACAAATTAAAAACAAGAACGGGAAAAAGAGTGAGATAGTTATATTAATGTCACACTGTAAAGCAACACTAGAGCAATTGGCGACAGATCTCGTAATTTTGAGCCTCTGCCAATTGGTGTTGACGTCACTTGAGCTGGAAACTCCCTCTCCAAACTACTACACCATACCAACGGTAATAGCTTGAACTCGACAGATTTAACGTCTATAAGCCTTCTCCACACGGGTCTTCATTGGTACCAAGAATCAAGGCCGCGACACGCCGGCCACGAGTTCGTGACCAGAATCACTAGGCAACTGCGGCCACATGGAATTAAAAATATCTTAATTTAATGATTCAAAGAAATACATTTTTCTGTGATGCATGTTGATAAGTCAAATTAAGGTTATTGTAAAAAATATATTTAAGTATCGAAAAATGATTCTTGTGAGTTAAATTTTTATAAAACCATTTTTGTTTTTTGCAAAGTAATGTACAGAATAGTATGCAATTCACTCTATTACCTTAAACGTAACGACATATTGGCACCTATCGTATGCACATTGCATATTACATTGTTTTATACCGAGTTTTCATTATAGTTAAAAATAAACTTGTTCAGTGTTCTATTTAAAAACATTCAAAGCACACTCTAATAACCCAAAGCACGCTAGAGCACTTCTTGAAAGAAATCAGCAAGAAAGGGAATTCGTGACAAAAGCCCATGCTGCACAAATATTTCAGAGAAAGGCAAACACATTTATATTCCCGGAGCAATCTTCTTTCCTTTCTGAATGGGTTGATTCTTTTTCTGATGTCCTTTTCTCTTTTTTAATTTTTTCCTCTCCTAGGCGTGATAAACATTTCGAATAATTTTTTGTTCACCTGCAAATATTTATGTCATATTTCAGACCATAGAACAAGAATAAATAAACTTCCGAAAACGGAAGGCAAAAATCTATTCACTTTCACTCACACGGAGAATCAAAAATACCTTTTTGTTATCCTTCAAGTACTGCTTTTTTATTGATATTATCGAATAATATTACATGGAATGTTAATAAAAAATAAAACTTCATATTTATTCATTAGATAGTTCATTCTGCATGAACTTATTCATTAATAAAATATGGGGGTCTTTCTTTTTAATGTTGCCATTCAAAGATTTCATTATTTACGATCAAACGGTTCTCGCTTTTTGTTTTAAATATTGAGAATCAAAAGTTCATTTACAGATCTTGATTAATTCAGACATAAAACAATATGGATATTAAGTTAGTAGAAATGCCATCATAAAATTTGTCTCTCATAATCATTCTTGCGCAATTGCTTGTGTACGAGTCAAAGCTGTATACTGATACATTTAGAAATAAAATTCCGAAAAAGGTTAGTATGTATATAAAGAACATCTTTTTCACTGTTCATCTGAGTAAAATTCAATAAATTCTTGCAAAGTGACACAGGTAAAAAATAACAAAAAAAGGCGAAAAGTATAAATGTTGTGTGTGTATCCATTTAACAAAAGTAAATGAAGCTGAAAGAGTCACACTCGTGTTTAGGTATCAGACTTCAGAGGAATATCCAACTGACATTTGATGTCATACGTATTTTTTTTACACAATTTTTTGCACGGTTTTCTAAGGAACGCATCTACCGTGTAAAAAACAAGTTGGGTATATATATATGCATATATATCCATTTTTCGAATCATAGTTATGGCACTAAAACAAAGTTTCTTGTATTGATCACATTTTAGTATCATTCATTTGAATATCAGTAGTTATTATGTGATCGTGCTCTTTGATCAAGTTTCAGAATACAATAGAAGAAATTATTCTAATCCAGATATAAGTACTTAAGGATAAAGAGGAAAAAACGTAATAAAGAAATAAAATCACGTGCGTAAGTGAAGGAAATTATTAGCTATTTATAGAAATTAACATTATTGTTTTAGGGGAAAGCTGAAACCGATTTGTAAGGCACGTGTAAGCTATTATGGTATAATCTTACTTGGAATCTCCAGTAAATCTATAAAGAATTCACGGTCTAAACCTTTTAATGGGAATCACAAATAAATCTGTCAAGATATTAGTTTTAATGCTAATGAAATGAGACGCGTTTCAAAATAGAGTATTTGGAATTACAATTTATTGATTACAAATAGATTAGAATTAAATTTTAAGAAAATATTAATTTTAGTAAATAGTTATAATCAAGCATTAATAAGTACAATTTACAATATAATTTTTTTTAAAAAAGTTAAACCCCACAGCATTTGTTGGAAATAATTTTTAGAGAACAATGTAATTCACCTTAAATATTTTAAGGTCTTACAAAATCAATATTTTAAGCCCAAGATTCTCATCTTGTTTTGAATATTCGAAACAAAAACCCGTATTTAAAAGAAACAAATAGAGAGAGCAAATCCTATTTTGTTACTTGCATATTTCTCTCAGGTTTTATATGCTGTCATCAACAATCGAGAACACATTTGCACTCTAAAGGTTGCTAGTGACATTTCCCTTTTTATGACTTAGTCTGACACGTTATTTTAATATGTTTTTTCCCATTCAATATAAGAGTTTTTTTTAATACTTATTATATTGATTTATTATTTATGTACTTCAGTCGGTGATTTTTTTCATCTCTAGCGAACATACGCCAGACATGACAGAGATAAAACCCGAAAATTAAACGTTTTCTTGCTCTGCAGACGTTCCGCTTTCTAAAAATCCTGTACACAGACCTTTATAAATAAATAAAAAGTTAAATAGTTGAACTATTTGCATCAGCTCAAGTTTTTAATCAAAAATTAAACAAATAATTATAACTTAATTTGATACAATGCGTGCCTGAATATTTATAATATTAAATCTCCAAATTTGATACAAATTACATTGCCTAAGTGGATAATACACTCCTGTTTGCTTGCTGTTTCTTATTTTACTAATCAATGAATTCTGCTGTAGTCGTACAAATAGTTTAACCGGTTTTATAGATCAACTTTGGTTATAGCATTAAGAAATTGCCAGCATGTACTTACATTTATTATTAAATATTCTGAAATTTTTCTCTTCTGTGACTATTTCCTTCTGTAATATATATATGTTTCAGGCAAAGTATGAAATGCCGGCATTCTATTGAATGCCTAGGCATTCTATACAATGCCGGAAGTTTTTAGGCAAAGTATGAAATAAGAGGTTTATTACATACTTTGCCTAGACATTCTATAGAATGCCTAAAGCTATTTAGACAAAGTATGAAAAAAGGTCATGTTAAGAATATTATATCAATGACTTACATTCCTAAAAGTACAAATGTTATTCTGACAAAATAATGAGACTGCCATTAAAAAAAATATTGTTATATTATGATTTCACATATACTTGTATTTAAATTCCTTCAGAAGTTCCAAGTCGATAGAAACCATCCTATTTCCCACTCATTACAAGTGCCAATATATTGGCACTCGGAAAAAAAAATCAAAGTTTTTACTACAATACAATTTTTTAAATAATTTTCTGTGTTTTCTGGCAAGGTTCATAAAGGTGGATGTACAAGTTCAATATCATAACGTGTAACATTTTTGTATTTGGGTGAAAATTCTTTCAGAATTCCATCACATTCCCAGAATTTGGAATTTAATTTTGCTCTTGGCAAATTAAATTCCTAGAACAAGTTCACATCGCCAAATCTCAGATACCTCCCTCTGGGAAGGAACTGGGTGTCAAAATTACAGGCGGCAATTGGTATCGCCTACATGGCGCCGCACTAAAAAGGGATGCCAGCCGCCGTAGAATGTACTAGGTCTGAAAATGGTAAAAAAAAACAATCTGCAGCCCCATTGGGAAAAAAATAATCCATGACGTAATACTGTATAGCAGTTCTTCCCAACATTTTTATCTTCCGGACCGGTCAACGTTTTATAATTTTACGGTGGCCAGCTGAGGGTGGGACGTTGATTATTTATATTTTAAATTGTTTTGATTCTATAATTTGCAGTAGAACGTCGTTTATCCGAATCAATTGGGACAGGACACCGTTTGGATAATTGAAACCGAATGCGATCAATGCAGTATATGAAAGTGGACACTATACGAAAATTGTAACGTGCTTGAAGGAAAAGCAAAATATGTGCACAATGTCATGTGATTAAGTGAATATTAGCGTCGCACTGTTCAGCTACACAAGAGCTTTTGGCAACGGACCTCGTTATTTTGAATCATGGTCAAGTGACGAGGACGACACCTGAGCTGGCACCCCCTCTTCTAACTACCACACCCACGGGAGGACTTTTGAGCTCTAGGCAGATTTAACGTGCATCGCTCTCCTACACGGTGGGTCTTTAGTGGTACTGGGCTCGAACTCATGACACGCCAGACGCGAGTTCGATACCTTGACCCCTTGGCTACCGCGACCGTGCAAAATGCCGCAATTTTACCTTTATTGTGGAAAATAATCACTTATTTTTCGCTGTACTATTGTGTACACCTTCGTTTTTTTACATCAAGGTCTCTAACCAAGGGTTGGGGAACACTGTTTTATGGTACTGACGCCTTCTTTAACAGGTTAAATGAGTTTACTTTTATTTTCCGCAAACATCACATCATAGCTATTTAGTCACCAATAGTCCCTGGGCTCCGTCTTAGTAGTCATTTTAGCGTTTTGTATATCAATTATCAACTTCTATTAAGTAATTTCATTCAAGAAAAAACCATTTTTTTGTCAGCATCAACTCGAATTTTGGGCAACTAGCCGTCGAATAGTTGTTTCATGTCTATGGACCACGGGTCGGAAACCTTTTAGCTGTTGTGTGTCAAACCAATCTACCAATATGATTCAGCGAACCACATAGTAGAGCATTTTTGAAACAATTGAAAAATTTACAAATTTGTTGAGTAGTGCAAAGTGCCTCTGAGAATTGTACCGCGTGCCACATGTGGCACGTATGACATAGATTGCCAACCCTTGCTATAGACCATGACTCTTTCTCCAACACTATAGCTTGCTTCTCCATTTTCAAGTAGCACAGGAAAAAACCAATTTTTCTTGAAGTAAAATTGAGTATATTTCATACTTTGTCGGTAACACATATATAACAAGAGTCCCTTAAATTTTCTCTCGAAGGATTTTAATTCATAATAGTGTAGAACCCTCCAAGATTTCGCATGATAATTAAAGTTTATTTTACTCTCCTAACGGGAAAACGGGAAATAATCAAGAATTCATCTCTCAAAAAATTAAAAGGTTAGCATTTTTAAATGCACATCTTGCACCATCCGCATTTATGGACCAATCAGAAAAGCCTTTATTTTATATTGTATGGTTTTAATACATTCCGGTTGATCATGGCTATAAATAGACGAGATCTCGGAAACGAAATGATCCAGCTTTGTCTTTTTAGTTGCTTGTGCGTGTGTTTGTTGTTCGTGTTGTCACATTGTGTTTATGATCTTTAACAATAGTGACTTTAAAACTGCAAAATGCTTCTTCATCAATCTATTCAACCACTGCAACAATGAAATTAATTGATTCTATTTCAAAATGTGATATTACAATTTAAAAATGCCTTAAAATCAAGCGAAAATATTACATTTATATAAATTTTGCATACAAGAGAAAATGGAAGAGTCATAACTCGTTAGTATTACTCATTTATTCCTAGAAAATATGCAGTTAACTTTATTTTCTCTTATTCTAGACCAAGGTAGCCCCCCTTGATTAATTTTGAGGTCCTCGAGATTCATTACAACTTTATAAAATACGATTATTCTGAGCAATATTTTTGTTTTTAGTGTAGTGTTTTGTAACTAATATATCCCATAACTGTTTCTATTTTGTTATGTTTCTTCTGTTTTTATATATACTTAAAAATGAACAATATTGCATTGCAGGGACCCCTCGCAGCATCACGCTCCATTCCTGTAACTTTATCGCGCTGCTTATTGCTAAAGATGGACACATTTGATCATTGCATTATTATTAAATTATCTATGTTTATAAACATGAAAAATAATGAAAATAATAATAATTCATTCCGTTTTAAATTTTTACTCCAATAAATGTTTGTAATGGGTCTAAATATAATATAAAGATATATAATTTTTTATAAGTGGTTTGCGGGATTATAATGTTTTTTCAACGTTGTCGGCGTGGTCATTTGGGATAGCCACCCCTGTTCAAAGACGATAGGATAGGAAAGGGAGGTGCCAGCTGAATTGTCTTTCTCATCACTTGACCGAGGTTCAAAATCACCAGGTCCATTGGAAAGAGCCCTAGTAGATCTTTAACTCACTTGAACTCCTTCCTTTCCTCTTTACATTTGTTTTCTTAAAAGATTTAATTTCGCGCGAAAAAAAAATTGAGGTAATCAAGATAAATTATATTAAGTATATAATCCTTTTTCATTATTTTAGAAATGCATCTAACAGAAACAATGCTTTTAGAGGCATTAAAACATGGAAAAAGTGAAAAAGAATTTTAAGTATATTTAAACAAATGAAAGGCGTACTTCAAAATGCAACGGCATAGTTTGGGTACGGTACGGTAGAGTGAGTGAGTGAATATAAACGTTGCACTGCTCCGCTACATGAGGGATTTTGACATCGTAATTTTGAACCATGGTCACGTGACCAGGACGACATCTTAGCTGGCACCCCTTCTCCTAACTACCACACCAATGGGAGGACGCTTCAGTTCTCGACAGATTTAATGTGTATTGCTCCCATACACGGCGGGTCTTCAGCGGCACTGGGCTCGAACTCACGACATGCCGGCCACGAGTCCATTACCTTGACCACTAGGCTAACGAGGCTACTTGAGTACAGTAGAAGTATGCAGAATAATTGATAAGATCTTTTCTGGAAAACAAATTTTAAAATAACTTTAACCAAACCATTTGACTAATCACTAAACACTTTCGTAGAAGTGGTGTCCGAGTAGTGGACATGTACTGGTGGCTGGAGTTCTCGAGTCCTGGTGCCACCCTACAGAGAGATGGTTCTACTCTAAATTGGTTGACGCTCAAAGTTCTTACATTAGTGTGATGGTCAAATTTGATGAGTAGGGAACCATCTTAAATGTCCTACTCGTCAATCGTCCAAAATTCAAAGTGATGTGCTCGTCAATAATTGATATCTTTTTTTTCGAAAGTGAGATATAACTCTTTCATTTAAAAACCTTTTTGAGAACAAATAATTTACCTTATTTTACAGCTTGCACAGTGCTACTAAGGAGCATATTGTTCAAAATTAATGGTACATATAAGTGGGTGATGCAAGGATGCATCTCACCCTGATTTAAAACTTTGATGGAGTTGGTTCCCGTTAGGAGGATAAAATAAAAATTTATATCGCTCGATGTCATACAGAGCTTAAGGTATCCGACTACCCTAAAATTGTGAATTTGGCCAAAAATTGACAATTTTTTTTGTGATTTTATTTTAGAGGCCATCTTATTAGCTTTATAAAAGTAAGATACTAAGTCTGATACTAAGGTTATCATTTTCCGTTCTCTTCAACAAAAACTACAAGGAATTTAGTAAAAGCAGATGCCATTACAAAAAGCAAGGTGTCCTACTTTAAAACGCGTTTTACTCAAAATGTAATTTTTTGAAAATAATCAAATGGTGTCAGCGATTGCTAAATAATTTTTGAAAATAATTAACTGAATTTTTTTTTGTAATTTCTGTATAATAGTAGAATTGTCTTGACCTTCAGATTTATCAATCACTGTTTTATTACATAATTTACAGTCCCTTATGTGAATATAATCACAGTAATTTTATAAGCAATTTCATATAATAACTGAAATACAGTGCTCTAGTTTTTGTAAAAAAGAAAACATCTCTTATCCTGAAAGTCATTTTAAAAATGAATAATATAGCAACACATTAGATAGAAAAAATTGAAAATTTGTTCATAAACCTTTGGTCCGCGTTCAAGCTATTTTTTGTCAATTTTTTCCCATTTTAGTAATAATAATTTTTTTCCTCTTAATTTTAGCATATTTTTCTTAAAATGTATTAAACAAATCTAAAAATAACAAAAAAAATCCCCATGTCTCCATTTTTTAAAAAAAGTTGTTGCAACCTTAAAACCATTATGGATAAAATCCCTCGAGAGAAACTTTGTCGGAAAAATATATTTTGCATTCAGTTAAAATTTGACATCAGATCCTGTTATTTTTGTCTAATGTATTACAGTTCATGAATTGTTTTCTTAGGATTTATATATAGATTACTTTGAGAAGTTCTACTATGGATCATTAATATCTGAATAAATGTCGTGAAATTACTTAGATGGGAAGATAAAGTTCAAGTTAGATAAAATTATGGGCAGCCTAATATCTGGAAAACAGAATTCATTGCGAAAATATGAATTTCTTTTCTTTTCTTTTATGTATTTGTTTGTTTATGATTTTGAAATTTTAATTATGGATTTTTGAAAAAAAAATAGTCACTCAAGACAAAGAAAGCAAAAAAAAAAAATCAGTTATTATTTCAAAATAAGATACACAATTACAGTACTTTCATTCAATTTGTAAAACTCTATATAGAGATATTGCTAATAAACCCGGCATCACTCGCATAAAAAAATGACCTAAAATTCTCACACAGGGTGTGTCATACCCAAGGGTGTATACATTGTGTTTTTACCGTAAAATTTGTATACAAAGTTTAAAAGGAAGAAAAATAGGAAGTACATGCTTATTACATTTTTTACAGGTAAATTAAATTTTTTCTGTTCTTTTTATAAGGGCATTCAGTGTTCATTCATTGTTCATACACACATTTAATTTCGAAGTGAGTGAGTGCGATGTTTTCACTGAATCTTAATTTTTCTTTTTAATCTGTATCTTTTTAAAACTAAACATATAGGAGTAAACTTCTCTATTCGTTACATTTAAAAATTTTGGAATTTCATTTTATTTTCTCTTATTTTGTTCCAGCAATAGTATTTTTTTCAAAAGTTCGTCTGAAAGTAGATAAGATGTGTACCAGTTATCTCCTTTAAAATTATGTTCTTCTCAAATGTTTTTCTGTCTCTACATATAAAACATTTATTTTCAAAGGTGTCTTCCTTTTATAAATATGGATCGATTTCAGTGGAGGAATCATACTTGCTGTTATACTCTTCATTTGCTTTTTCCTCATCATAGCCACGAAGAAAATTTCTTCATCCGAAAATACTGTTTACTATATCTATTAAATACTGTATCTATTAAATTACTTAAATATCACATTTATTCATCATAAATAAAATAATACACCATAGCATAAGGGTGATGTAAAACGTGCTCATGCATTCAGAACTGTAACGGTGATTCATGCACAGGGCATGACGTATCCGAAGAAGCGATATCCAAAAATATATATTTAGAATTCCCCTACAAACTAGACCCCTGAAAGGATAGGACCTTAAAATCAGCTACACGAGAAATTATCCATTTTCCAAAAAAATCTGTGGAAGAAGCGTTGAAAAAAGTTAGACGGTGGGTATGACACACCCTGCGTGGCTAGTGCAGGGTTAAAAACTAATTAGTTAAATTTAAAATATAAATATAAAGTCAGAAAATGATAATAATGAATACTGAGTCATGAAAGATGAACACATTCATTTGACATTTTCAGTTCCATTTCATCTCAATGCATCCAAGAATGTTTTAAAAACTATTTGTTTCTCCATAAGTTTCATTAAACGTTTGTGTTTCAATTCAAATTTTAAAAATATAATATTTTGAAAGGAATCACTCACACACAAAATATATTCCAATTCTGATGACAAAATCTTTAATTTTACGTTTTATTGCAAGAAAACTGACATTTCAAAAATAAAAACAAGTTTTTTTGTTCATTTAATCACAGAAATTGTATTTTCCTATTTTTCATTTCCAAATATTTATCTATTTTATTTGTTATTTAGTTTTTATAAAAACCTCAAGAATAATTCTTATAAATATCATTGAGAACAACTCGTTAAGAAGAGGAGCAATTTTGAAAGTTTGAAACTGTTTAGATACTTAAAAGGAGACCCCTCAATGGGTGAATAAAAATTATGTACAAGCTATAGAATCTGTTTAAAGAAGTATACACTATTTCCATAACTCTAATTAAAATTTTTCTCAAAAGCCTTAACGATTTTATGCTCAAATTAAAAGAATCACTTCACAAATTTAGTTGGAAAAGAAGACAACAATTTTCTGCTTTAATTAGGAAAAACCCCATAATTCTTTCTTTTAAAATATATTTAAAATTTTTGCTCTAGGTAAATTATAAATATTTTATAACAATTCAAACTGTAGTACTGGTTTGCATTGAGTAAATGGTAAGTATTAAATTGAATGCTGTTTTTCAAAAGAACAAGTTTCAAAACAAAGGGAATGTTTTGAAGAATATACTAACCGTATAACCGTTGAAAACAATACCTCTCAAACTTTCAACATTTGCGACCCAATTTCAAATCATATTCATCGCGCCCCTCCCCCTTCATAGAATAACAATGTATTGAATGCACTCACAATGTACTTTGATATTAAAGCTACAGTAAGATTTTAATCATAAACCATACACAAATTATCAAGATAAGTATTAAATTCTGTACATGACAAGCCAATGGGAGTCACTAGGATTATTAAATTTGTTCTTAACTTTGAATTGAGAGACTAGTTATCACAAATACATTGTGCGGTGTTGATACATTTATAAGTATATTACAGTGTAAATGCGTATTTCACCATGTTTTTATTAACTCTGTTTCTTGTCTTTCCGGGTGGAATTTTGTAATTGATTTCAAACTCATTTCTCGATGAGTTGAAGACTTGAAATTTGGACCAAAGCTCAGAAGTAGATGACAAAGCATGAAAATGTTAAAAAAGAAGATCTAGTCTTTAAATAGGGATCCCAAAGAGGTGGGCCCCGATTTCGACAGGGTAAAGTAACTCCAGAACTTACACGAACAAAGACTACCTGTCGAAAGCACGGGTTAGGTTGCGTCTACATATTCAATTTCATGGCTCTGAGATCACAGAGGGCCTCCCAGAGTTAGTATGTTTTTTTTATTAACTCGCTTTGTTGTATGTCTGTCCGGGTGGAAATTTGTAACAGATTTTAAACTAACTTCCCGATGAGCTAGAGACTTGAAAATTGGACCATATCTTTGAAGTGGATGACAATGCATGAAACTGGTTATAAAAACATGGTACATAAAAATATTTTTATTAAGAAAATTATTGTTTTATTATATCAGAATGTATTTAGTGTTGCTGCCCTTCCGTAGATTTGTAATTTTTTTAATATTTTTCTTCCGACTTTTTGATATGCTCGCGCCCCCCTCGTAGGATTATCACAACCTTCTAGGGAGGGTCACGCCTCACAGTTTAAAAACCACTGGCTTAAAATGTTAATGAATTTCCATCGGTTTGAAAGTATTTACTCATTTTTCGACGTATTGTTCTTTTTAAAAAAAGGAATCAGTATTACAAATTTTTTCATAAGAAGTATAATAACAATTCAATAAATTATTTAAAAAAAAAAATCTTGACTTTGAAAGTTTCGATTTTTTTAAAAAAAAAATATTTATTTGCAAAGTGATAACCTTTTACCGTAAGAAAGGGAAATTCTTAGTATCCTGGGGCAATTAAAAATTAGTTTTCAGTACTTTTCAAATCGAATTTAAATTCCAGATACAAACATATATCCGCATAAAATGAAAAAATGCTGAGGTAAGTTGACCAAACGTAAGTCTTGTATTCGTCCCGCTGAGTGGGATGTAGTACAGATAAGTAAAGCATTCTTTCAATATTTTAAATGTTTAATGGCAATTTCTGTTTTGCTGTTCTAATGTGCCTGTAATATGAAAAACTGAACGCATAAAATAACACTTGAAATATAACGGTAATTACATTGTGAGGTTCAAATTTTTGTTATGGTATATTATAAGATTTCATTTTGATTTAATTCTTGTATAACCCATCGTTCACTTTTTGAAACTGATTTATGAAAATAGATTAACAATTGTACTTTTAATAGAATTACTTCTTCTAGTATATGTATATAAAATTTTTCCCGAAAATATTCGGAAAATGTGGATAAAGAAGATAATTAAGGTTCAGGACACTTCTGTTTATCTATACAAATAAATAAAACTGAAGTAGTTGTTTGTACTTTCAAATTAGCAGCTTTTTACTAAATGCATTTGAAGGTATTTACGGTACTTATATCAAAAATCAATTTTTAAAATTTTTGTCTGTCTGTCTGTTTGTTCCGGCTAATCTCGAGAACTTCTGGTCCGATTTCAAAAATTCTTTCACCAATGGAAAGCTACATTATCAGCGAGTAACATAAGATATATTTTATCTCAATATTTCTACAGGAACGGGAACTATGCGGGTAAAACGTTGACGTTGCTTACTCCCCGCCGAGTTGGCGCAAAATTATGCATTTGTTCAACAATGGGATTTTAATAAAAAAATTCTCACATTTATAACAGATAACTGAAACACAGTGTAATTTAGCATCTTTACAAAAAGCAATTTTTTAAATGTTTTTTATTAAACGTCTAACGTTTATTACTTTACGTTTGTTAAATGTCAAACTCAAACTTTGAGAAATATCGCCAAGTTGGCTAAGAAGCTCTCTATTCCGACAATCCCAGATATTTTAATGCAAATTTTCTCCCACTTTTTAAAGACTGAAACGAAATAAAGTTTTAGCGAATTGCGCGCGCGATATTGAAAATTCTGTGGTAATATTAATGGACAGTTTCATAAAAAGTTTTGATTACTTTAGTAGTTTTGATTAGTTTTGAAAGTATTTATTACTTTGATTTTAACCTAATTATACAATATTCATATTTTGCACAAAATTTTTCACTTATACTGAACCTAGATATTTTACATGGAGGTACTACTTTGAAGATATGTTATGGAGTCATCCATACAATGTTACTCGCCAAAATAGGGGAAAATTAGGGAGCTTTACGCAATACTTATTTCATCTTCGGTCTTTCTAATCCTAAAACCTTTTGGAATAAGTACAAAGACTACATGGCGGAAGATATTTTGCGACGAAAAACAACCAAATATGCCTTTCAATGAACACATCTACAACGAAACGCAATAAAGGTTTTCAGAATGGTTAGGAAGAAGCTACATGATTTTGGAATGATTAGCACTAGACGTGTTGACGCGGAAATGGCTTCGATAATAAAATTATGCAAAATCTCGATGCTCCTCGACTATGTAAAGGAACGAGGCTTAGGATCCCAAAACTGGTGCAGAATATACTTGGTGCCAATATTTTAACATATATCATGAAAGGGATAGTGTTATCATACCTCGAATTCCAAGTATCCCCGCTGACCTACCGTTTCAATTCAAACAAGTTCGATTTTCAGTTTTATTGTTGCTATTAACAAAGCTAACATTTCAGGTAGGAGGGACGCATTTAAAAAGCAATGTTTTTCCCATGGCCAACTAACTATATGTATCCTGTTCGCGTGTCTCCAATGTCCGAAAACTTCACATATTTGCAACTGACGGAAGAACATATACTATGGTATACAGTAGCATCTCTTACAATAATATTTTGTTTTGAGTTCTTTTAAAGAGTAATTATATATTAAACGTAGATACATTCGATTTTAAAAAA
This sequence comes from Trichonephila clavata, assembly GCA_019973975.1. Taxonomy (NCBI): domain Eukaryota; kingdom Metazoa; phylum Arthropoda; class Arachnida; order Araneae; family Nephilidae; genus Trichonephila; species Trichonephila clavata. The sequence goes on from BMAO01024058.1 coordinate 34,646, forward strand.
ATATTAATAGTTTGAATATTTGTTGTTAATTATTATAATAAATTACGTTTTCAGTTTTTTTTAACTAAGCTCAATTTTAGAATTTTTAAATTTTATTGGTTCCGTAAAGCAGTAAAAAAAATTTCTATATTATATTATTTACTTTCTAATGATAATGATTACGAATTTGACAGTTATTTAAAGACATCAACGCGAGCGAAGCCGCGGGAAAAAGCTAGTTTAGTATATGAACTGAGTGAAATATCCTGCCTGAATTGAGATGAATAAAATACTCAAATTTTTCTGATATTGTAGCTTCAATCTTACTCCCCTCATTTAAATGTTCTTTTTTGTTCGCTATAAGCACATACATAATTTACGTAATTCATGTACGATGCTCCATAAATAGATATTTTTAAGAAATAAGTGTACAGTTTTCCATTTTTGAAGAATCTGATCTTTGGAAATGAACTAAATAAAAGCACGATTTCGCACTACATTATCATTAGATTATATTTTAAAACCAGCAAATAATTCTGATTCGGACGTTCGAAAAGAATTTGAAAGCAACAGGTTGAGTGAGAATTGATCTAAAGACTAATGCAAATGAAACTTTCTTCAAAGAGTTTCACGGAAAAAGAATTATGAGCCGAAATAAACGTGCATTAAAAAAAAGTTATATAATTCTAAGAAGTATCAAAGGTGAGAGATCACTTGTACCAAATTTTCGTCCTGTAAGTGATTATTAAAATAAATCCATGGTATCAATGGAATCCTAAATGAATTTATTCAGGGATTTTATTAAGCAATAGAGTTAAAACTGTTGATTAAGATTGACTATGTTCAAAGTCGAGCTTTTGAAAAAAACGTATAAATATATTACTTTTTTTATTTTAGATATGAATTAGAATAAACATACACAATTATTTTAAGAACATTATGTCAGAGAAAAATTGTTTAAATGCATCTTTTTTCCCCTGCTTTGTCAAAAAAGGAAGAAAGAATGACATACTTTCGAAACATTCTCTTTTTATGAAAAATGCTACTATAGTAATAATATTTTGCGTATATACACTCAAGAGCCAAAACATTATGACCACCTGTCAATAACGAGTTCGCCCACCTTTGGCGCGCAACACAGTTTCAAACCGTCTTGGGATGGATGCCACAAGTCCTTGGTAGATGGCAGAAGACAGATTGTACCAGATGTTAAGCAACGGTCTCGCAAATCCGAGATATTGCGAATTGGTGGTCTTTGAACTCTGAGCTGCCGTCTCATGACATCCCAAATGTATTCTCTCGGAATGATATCCGGTGAGTTAAGCGAACAGGACATTAACTGGAATTCAGCATCATGTTCCCGGAACCACTCCAACACAATTTTAGCCTTGTGACACGGGACGTTGTCCTGTTGAAACATTCCATTTCCAACTGGAAAAACAGAGGCCATGTAAGGATCCAACTGGTCCTCAATGATGTTCAGATACCCTGTAGCATTCATGGTCTGCTCTACCACAACTACGGGTCCCAGAGACGCCCAAGAGAACGTCTCCCAAAGCATAATACCGCCACCACCGGCCTGTGTATGACCTACTGTACATTGAGGGAGCAACTGTTCGCCTGGAAGACGGCGTATCCTGACACTGCCATCGGCGTGATGAATGACAAACCGTGATTCATCTAAACAGGCAACTCTCTCGTACTGATCCATGAACCGGTCGCGATGTTCCCGGCCCCAGCACAGGTGCAGTTGGCGATGACGCTTGGTCAGCAAAGGCATACGAGTGGGACGTTTGCTGCGTAGCCTCATATCCAACAGTGTCCGCTGAACAGTGTGCTCCGATACTATTCTACTTGGTCCTGCATTGAATTGGGCTGTCAGCTGATCCACTGTCTGGCTCCGGTTTTGCTTCACCAAGCGAGATAGTCTCCGACGACCTTTTTCTGTGATAGCGTGTGGACGTCCAACACCATGTCGTCTACTGCTGGCTTCACCGTCATTCATCCCCTTTGCATAAGTACTAACAACTGTAGATCCCGAACAACCCACGAGTCGTGCAGTTTCGTAAATACTTGTTCCGAGCCTTCGAGCCATTACAATCTGCCCTCTATCAAAGTCGCTTAGATCCGCAGCCTTTTCCATCACACACTGAAGTAAGTGAAAGAATGATTCTTCAGACTCTTCAGCAGCAGTCAAATACCCCTTCCACCTGATCACGTACTATTCACATCATCCAGGCGAGTTCAATGCAAAATGTAGGGGTGGTCATAATGTTTTGGCTCTTGAGTGTATATCTAGGGCTTCTATGCCGAAGTAGAACTAAATTTTTGAAATTCATAACCTATAAAGAAATTTATTCATATTTTATTATATCAGAGTAGAGAAATTTTACCAAAAAAGTATTCGTTATTATTTTAGTTGATCTTCTTTCTGAAAATTATGCGAATTTTTTTCAAAAACCTTTATTTAGGCTATGCCGGTAAGATATTCTTATTATAGACGCATTTTCCATAAAAGATCATTTTGAAATTGTCCTTTCTTCATTTTATGCAAAAAAAAATCTTGCATTTAATTTATTCGACTACCTTAAAATTGTGAATGTTTTAAAAATTGACAATTTTTTATGATTTTATTTTATAGATAATCTTATTAGCGCTTTAAAAATACTAAGTGTATTATTTTCCGTTCACTAGAACAAAAACTACAAGTCTTTTAGTAAAAGCAGATGCCATTACTTTAAGCAAGATATATATGTCATTCTTTAAAACGCGTTTCACTCGAAATGTGTTTTTTTTTTAAATTCTCAAATGGGGACAGCGATTGCTCAAAAAGTTTCGAAAATAATTATCTGAAATTTTTTGTGTCTATTCTGTATAATAGTAGAGGTGCTTTACCTTTCAGATTTATCAATCACTGTTTTATTACAAAATCTGCAATCTCTTATGTGAATATAATCACTGTTGTTTAAAGAAAATTCATATATTAACTAGATAAATTGCTCTAGTTTTAGTAAAAATTAAAATATCTCTTATTCTGTAGGTCATTTAAAAATGAATAACATAGCAACACAGCAGAATTGGAAAATTGTAAATTTGTTCTTAAACTTTTGGTACAGAATGGGCCACATTTAGGTTATCTTTTTGTAAATTTTTACCCTTTTTTCCCATTTTAGTAATAATAATTTCTTTTTCTCTTCTTAATCTTGGTATATTTTTTCTTAAAATATACTAAACAAATCTAAAAATTACAAAAAAATCCCCCTATCTCCATTTTTTCTTTGAAAAAAGGTTGTCGCAAGTAGTCGGATACCTTAAATATTTTTTCTTGTCATGATAGATTTAAAACAATCTTATATTTATATATTCTTATTGAACCGACACTAAATATCAACCAATTATTCATTTATACGTTGTTAAAAAATCTAGGTTTCGAAAGTAGTCAGTCACCTTAAAGAATTCTGAAAACAAAGGTTTATGATGAAAATAATTAAAAAAGACATTTAAAGATCAGCATTAAATGTTATTGCAGTGAGAATTAGTAAATGTAAAATAAAAACCATCCGTGATCTTAAGGGAAGAAATATGCAACCTAAGATACCTGACGCAACCAAAACAACCCTTAATACTTTGCCTGCACGTCTATATTCCCGAATGCAAAACAGATCGTTAAAAACTGCAGGATTAGGAGCATTCCTATCTCGAAAGAATGAATCCTCACAACGGCCTGGAAAATACCGCAGAATCCCGGATACATTTATTTAATCACACCTTTCCGGGAGTCTAAATTAGAGACGCCGAATTTAAATTCCGCACAATCCCCCCAATAAAAATCAATCTCTTTGGCTCGTCGGTAGATGGCGCTGCGGGCGGCACTTGATCGACTGGGAAGGAATGAATGCAGGGAGCGAACGCACGGAAGAAACTCTTTTGCTGGAAAGCGCGCTACACAGGGGAAAGTGCAAAAACGCTTCGCGCTTAGAAGAGTGCAAAAAAGACAACAAGGCACACTCTGGACTAGATGCGAGAGTGAAAAAAATTTAAATGCACATAAAATTTTTGTAAAATCGATACAAAACATATTTGTATTTATATTAATTATTTAGACGGTTGCATTAGCAAGAGGCGTTAAGGCTATTTCTATTTCCTTCTAAATTTATTTGGTAAAAGAGAAAAAAAATCAAGGTAAGAATTATTCACTTTTTTCTGAACATATTTAATTATGTGACGAAGAACTGCTTCAAAGTTTTACAGTTTTGGCCTTTTTTTATTAATTATATTGGGAAAAGCAAATTTTATATGATGGGAAAAATCATAATAAATTGTCAAAACTCAAAGTAATTAAAAAAAAGCGAGTCTTTAAAATCGGCTTTTAAAATATTGCACGGACATTCAAGTATTTCTTTCATAAAATGTCTTTTTTCTTACATATTCAGAACAATACGATAAAACAACACCATACAAAGTACCTCTTAAACTAAAATGTTAAAGTTTACAAAACAGAACATTGCTTCTGATTCCCTTTTTTATAAAATAATATTTTGCGTAATTTCTAGAAGGAGAATTTTTTTATATTTGTTTAAAGTGCTTAATTTATGAATCTTTATAAATCTTTTTGCAAAATTTTATGCTTCCAGCTTTGCATTTCTTATATTAGAATTTAAAAACATATGATAATTCTTAATGTATTTGTTCCGTGTATATTTAGAATTTTCGCTTTATTCACATAAATGTTTAATTTCTTTTGCGGTTATAAGGTGTAATTTAGTCAAAAAATGTGGAATAAACAAACTCTATTTTGCTAAATTACTGTTAACTCAAACATTGCATAATGTACTTTAAACAAAAATAAGGTTTCTTATCCTCTTCTGCTGATTTTTTCACAAGCAGCGACTGGAATTTATTTCTTAAACTAATCATTACAATTTTACAAAAAAATTCCTTATTTTTCATACCTAACGATTTTAAAGTATGCAACATATAATGCAACTCAATGAAAATAAATTTCAGATATAACTCAAAATAAGGTTTAATTTTGAGAACTTTCTAGCAATTATATGCGTACCCAAAGATCTGATATTTTTATTTATTGTTATGCATGTTTTTATTTATGTATCGTAATATCGTGAAAGATAATTCGAGGAAAAACAGTGTGTAAAATATTTGAAAGAGACTGGTAATTTGGTAGATTTTAATGATAAAGTCACAATAATACTTATTAGATAAAGTTTTAAAAAATAATACAAGCAATGACGGATTCAAAAGCAGATATAACATGCAGTGCAGTTACAAATTTGCATGAAAACGTATTTACGATTTTTGTTACTCGATGCAGTTATTTCAAAATAATTTTCAAATACCTTATGTTCATTTATTATAACTTCAGTAGATTTTATTCCATTATAAATCTTTATTTCTTGCATTTTAGTGTGTTTTAAGCGGTGGGATAGGTAATGAATGAATTTTTAAAATGTTCATTTTTAGAATTTGTGATTCATTAGTGTTCTTCTTACTTGGAAGAAGTAAATTTATGTTATGGAAAAAAGGGGCAAGAGAAAAGGAAGAAAAACAAATTTTCTTTTTTTGCAATATTTGTTCGTAATTTATATCATGAAATCTCCCTTATAAATAAGTAGGTTTGTACTCAAATATTTTTAAGGAATCAGTGGAAATTACAGACATTAAAATGTTTCCTATTTATTTATACTTAATTCCACACTTCTTGCATTTTCATGATTTAAAGGATTTATGCAAATAGTTATAATAAACAGTCTCCAATTCCTGCATTTTGAAACAAATAGATCATACCTTTAAAGTAGTCATCTGAAATTAGTGAACGTAATGAACTTTATTAAAGAGCTAAATTAAAAATAATTGCGAAAATTACACATGAAAAAAATGGGATGATTTGTAACTGGAATGAATATGCTTTGTTTTTATGTAATTGAACTTTCAATCTTTTAATGCATCTGAATAAATGATTTAATATATTATTTGAATCTTTTAAAAATCCATCTAAAATTTAATAAGGATAAAACATTGATGTATATCATTGGAAGAGTTAAAACAGAAGTAGAGAAATCCTTCTGTTCTGCCTTTTGTGGTCAGTACGCTCAAGTTTTCTACGGCGATTCTGCAAAGGTTAAAAGGGAGAAATAATATATGAGATTTATAGACTTTACTTACATTGTTTAACTTGTTTTTGTTGGTTCTTAAGTGAAAATGAATTTCACAAAATTTAGGGAAGCAACGTAGGGAGTAAATATAGCTTAAAAATGTCGTATATTTTCGGGTTGATTTATAAATTTAAAAATATAAATAATGAAATATTAGCCATTTTTCTTTTTAAAAGATTATCTAACTGTGTCTACTAAAATCTGTATGTATATATCAAGTGTTCATTTCCTCTCTGAAAACTTAGTTACTCATAAACAGACCTCATTTGGGAAAGATTGAAAATAATAAAATTCCACATTTATCAAGTAATGACTTAATTTGTAATATATATATATATATATATATTTAAAAATGAAAAAAAAATCTCGAATATAACTTTTTATAAATTAGTCTCTTTTATGATATATTCGATAAAATATGTGATCTATTGCATTACTATTGTTTACGGAGATCAAATATAGAGATCTTTAGACATAATAAAATATTACATGTACTTCAGAAACAGTTTAAATTGATAATTAACTCTTCTCTTCAATCCGATTTGTGGTTTTAATTTTCAACCATTTCTTTAATTAATTAATATTTTGTACTTTTGGGTTTAAATTATTTACATTTTGATAAATTTTATCATGGCTATAAATCTATAAAATATAATTTTAACGTGTGTCATTGTCAACTTTGATTGTTGTGTTTCGTTGCAACATAAATCAAATACTATAATAACATAAACACATACAGATAAAAATAATTATAATTTTAAAGTAATTTCCATATAAATATATTTAAACTATTTTTTTTATAAATATTGTACAAAAGAGAAAATATTAAATATAATTTAAAGCTAAAAATTAACGTTAGCATGCTGTTATATTTTAAAGAAATTTTACTTTTGATTCTTCATTTTTTTTTCTTTCATAATTTTCCTTTCATGTTTAAAATTTTTATTTAAGTTAGGAAATCAAAGCATCTTGCCCAGTACTGCTTGACGTATTTTCAAAGTCTTCCCTCTCCAATCCGTACTCAAAAGTTAAGTATTCTATATAGCCGTGAAGGTGCAGTGTATACTACTTTTAACCTCCTAACGCATATTTATTTTGAAAAAAAAAATAAATTTTAAAGCCTAGTTTTAGCAAAAAAATAAAAAAGATACAAAATCAAAATTTTTATTTTTATTTAGGATTTGATCTTCGTTGCAATTAAGAGACAAATATTGTGATCTTGCATGTACATTGACTTTTATTATCTGTCTTTTTGAATTGCTATTTCGAAAGGAATATATTTTTATGAGTAAAAAAATATTTATTCATACTTTTTCAACAGATATGATAGTAATATTTACTTTAAAAAATTGTTCAAAATTTTCTTTTGTCTGACATATTCGGAAGCAGCACAAAGTCCAACAGTGCAAAATTTATACATGTAACGACCCTCTTCCCCCCCCCCTTTCTGTGCTTTCCCTTTTCGCACAACGCTCAGGGCAGACTCTTATGGGGGATTTTTTTTAATGGTGTTGGAACAAAACTGACAAATAATGACCTTTAGCTAGCCGTAAAGTTCTTGAAGATTTTGGTCTGCTTGATTTTTCATGCTTGTATCCGTATGATAGCTTTGCTTAAGTTTTTCTACTAATTTAATCCTAAACTCTAGATTTTTTTCATCTAAATTTTTTTAAACGTTGATGTCTTGCAAATGAAAAATACTTTTATAACATTCATCTAACTTTACTATAAACATTATCTACAACACAAAGCAATCACGACGATGAATCGCGGTCAGTCTCATGAGTGCAGGCGGTGATCGTTTATATTCGTGTGTGAAAATTATAGTAGCATAAAATACGACTCCGTTTGAATTATCTCGATTGTGCACTTTGGTCAGTTTAACAATATCGAATTAACTCGATCACGCATGTTAAGAAGTTATTTTGTTAAATGTACCGCGATATACGTAAAAGACATCCTTATTAATTGTCTCCATTCGTTAAAGGCTCTTTGAAAATCTCTCTTAGCATTTATATTTTCTACCCACTGCACATGCAATTACCATATAGTATTTCGGAAATTGAATTTCCATACCAAAACAATCGATAAAGTTCACAAAATTAAATATTTTTACATGATCAATATTTGTACGAGGTAGGATTCAAAATCTCTCCCGGACTGGACCTTTAACTTAAAGATGTACTTCTAATTAAATTTCTGAAACACATCCTCTTTCGAAATAAGACCTTTAAGAAACATTACAATTTGCCATCGTTTGTACAAATCGTTGAAACATTTCTAGAATTCATTTTTAGCCATGTCCTTTAAATAAGCCTGCCATGCACTTTTAGTTTCATCTGCAGATTCATTTCGATGACTTTTCCAGGGCCGTACAATATTAGGGAATAGGCTGAAGTAGCCGAGGGCGAGATCAGGGGAGTAAGGAGGAAGTAGCAAGACAATTGTTTTGTTTTCGCAAGAAATTGAGGGATGAAGAGGGATCATTGAGAGGGGACGTTGTCATGCAAAACTACCCGTGACTGCGCAGCCCATAATTTTGGTCGTTTTTCTCTAATCGACTCAAGCAAACAAAACAGGATTCTACATAGAGTTCTTTGTTCGCGGTGCATCCTTCAGGAATAAACTCCGGATGCGCAATGCCCTGGATATCGATGATCACCTCTAGTATGACTTTCCATTTAGAACGATCTTTGCGGAATTTCTGCTTGCGTGGAGATTGTGTCGATTTCCATGTGGCCGATGCTCTCTTGGATTGCGGGTCGTATAAAAACACCATTTCTCGTATCCAGTAATAATTCTGCCATACAGGGTAGGATCTTTGTCAACAGCCGAGATTAATTCTTCCGCTACATCTATTCTAATTCCATTTTGGACTTTGTTTAACATGAAAAGAACGATTTGTTGACACATCCTACGCATATTGAGATCCTCAGCCAGTATGCGTTCACATGTTTCCTCGGAAATCCCAAAACTCTGCTATTTGCGCTCTTTTTTGAAGCCTTTTCTTACATAAAGCCGCATAAATTTTTTCGGTGTTCTCAGGGGAGCATGAAGTCTGCGGACGTCCAGACCGTCCGCCGTCTTTGACACTTTCTATGACACTTCGATGTCACTCAAAAGCTTGCGCGTGAGATTATGTATCCCTGCCATACACATGCTTCAATATTTCGCAAGTCTCTGTAATACTTTTTCCCATGCGAACATTCATACTCTTCTCAATAAACGCTATTTCTTTCAATCGCCGATTACTAAATGCATTTGTCAACAAAATACGACACAGTGGTGAGCCGCCGACCCGTAATTTGAGACAAACCATTTTTAGAAAAGGGGTTAGGACGCAGTAACACAGAGAAATGTTATCGTAGTCACTCTACTGGAACATTTTCTCACGTTATATTCTCATTCCGTGAACCTTTGAATCTCACCTCGTATTAACACCGTTATTTTTGCTTTAATAATATGGTCCGAGGTTCCATCAATTGGGATTTAAAAGCACTATTGTTCTTGAATTTGTAATAAAAATAAATGCAGTTTTTTAATTTTCTTTTCAAAAATCTAGAAGGATACACTTGGATGTAATGATACGTATACGAAATAGGACAGAATGAGGGATATATGAGGATGAGAAAATGATGCAATTTTACAAAAATTTCTAAAATTATTTTTAATTAGCTACCTTGAAATTTAATATTCATTGATGATAATAAGAATATGAGAAGAAACATTTAGAAGGATAAATTTTCTTTCTTGTCCTCATTCTTGCATTCCAATTCATTCACAATTTTTTTTTATTGTAAAATTTTTGTTAGAATTTCTATAAGTTTAATATTACGATCGCCAGATTGGATTTTATTTTTATGTACCTAGCACTCTAAAGCAAATCGAGGGCTATTGGTGATGGACCTCGTAATTTTGAACATCAGTCATGTGACGAGGACGACACCTTAGCTTACACCTTATTAAAATTACCCCCTTATGCAAGCATGATGTATTTTGAGGCTTTTAAGAATTTTAATGTATATCAGCTCCTACCTTCGAACCGATAATTACGAGTTTGAAAACTCTAACCACTCGGCTACTTTGGCTTCATTACGTTCCCAAAATGGCGGGTAAATGGCAATTTTAATGCCAAATTTCTTGAAAAAAAAAACCCTTTGGCACATTAAAATATATAATAAAAATATTTATATTATCTTTATATTATAAATAATTATTTCCTAGTAATCTTTATGAGTTTCGAAACGCATGTTTATATATTTAACTTCATTTTACATTTCAGGAAAAGATAAATATAAATTTTTTACTTATGTGTATTTCAATATTTGAATTTCTAAAGGTAATACAAAAAAAGGCACTACTATTGTTCATTTTGTAATATTTCATAATTAAATTTTGAAGAAAGAAAAAGTAATTAAAGAAAGTTTTTCTTTTTTAGTTAATCATAATGTAATATTTTTTGAAGAGGAAAACATTTTATACACATGTATTTAATATTTACTTTTATTGGATTTTTGAAACCATATTTTTGATATTGAAATCTTTTTGAGACATTGAGGCAGTCGATTGGATATATAACTATATCATATTTATGTTTTTTTTTTAAAATTTAGTATGAAAAAATTGCATTTAAAAAAAAATGTATAATATTATTAATTGTTTGTGACTTAATTTTGCGAAAGCTAAATATACAAGTTAAAAGTCTACAATTAGAATCCCGTTTTAGATAATTTGAAATTTTTTTGAAAATTTGAGGCAATTATTCTAATTTTTTTTTTTTTTACAATCGATAAATTTTCATTTTAATGCTGTGAAGCACAATAATACAAAAGATCTCGTTTGAAGATGATTATTTAATATAAGAACTTAAAGTATTTGAAGAACAACAGACAAAATATATTAGTAGAATTTGTTTATTTCGAATACTTCTAAATATTAAGTGTGAGACAGAGAGAAACTATTTTTCGTAAAATATTCATTTCCAAATTATTTAAAAACAGGGCCAATCTTTATACATTATTAAATTAAGAAAAATCTATGGATTTTTTTGAATATGTGTACATTACTTTAGGGAAATTGTCTTTTATCGTTTAATACATCAAAATAAAATATAATTTATGGTGATCAAACGAAATTATATTTTTTATCACCATCATTTACTCTTCAAAACGGATGATGAAACAAAAATAAAATTACTTTTCGATGGTTTGAAAATTTTGAGACGTGCATCATTGCAATATATTTAATTTGTATTTATAATCCAAGTAAATTCTTGCTGATTTGCTTATTAGAGGTACATTTTTTACCTAGGGTATTAAGAATTGATATTTTGTAAAAGAAGAAGAGGTGAAGTTACATATAATTTAGGAGTGAAGGAAAATGTTTTCTCTATATAATAATATTTTCAATTGCTCAGTAAATAAGTTGTTTAATGAACTGTATGGTTTGAAGTATCATGAAAGTTTTAACAGAAAATACAGTTTTTCAGAAGGAACTCCGGTATCTATGAATGGAATTTTAGGAGGAAGTTAACCAAAACATTTGTTTTTCCAATATGTTACAGGGCAACACGTATATTGGATAAATCTTTTGGGTTTCTGTATCATTGAGTATGCAAAAAAACTCTGTGATAATTTCTGGAACATCTTGGAATCTGCATCTTATTCATATTTAAAGTGTTGTTGGGGTCCAGTAACACATTTCATTTGCAAATACCTTAAAAATAAATATCTAAAAAGTTTGATATACTATCTGTAAATGTAATATTTATGTTTCTATTTTAGATTTCAGACTGTTTTTTTTAATAACATTATACTGCACATTAAAATATCATATGAATTTTTAGCTCTATTTTACAGATTAAAAGTTTAACTACATTGATGTATAAAAAAACAAATTATGAAATAAAAGCTTATAAACTTCATATAATTAATTTCAATTTTTCCTACAAAAGACGTCGAACTTTCCAAGAGTTCTACTGTTATGCATTTATTTCCAGTTTAAATTATGTCTGTAGGAATGTATGTACTATTTCGTTTACTTAAATTTTTCAAAAACTTAATTTTGTAATTATTTTGCGGTGCAATTACATCGCTGGCCACACAAAAATCGCAATAATTTATATTTATTAATTTAACGTTAAACCTAATTGCGTAATATGTACATTAGAAGACAAACGAGTAATAAATAATGGGTTCTTATCTCTTAAACGAGATTCAACCTCGGAACCTCGCTCACAAAAAAATTTCGAATCACTAAATGTCTATATTTCCCAACGACAATTAGGGACGAATCATTACAATTCAGACAGAACCAGCGAGGTAATATTGTCCGCATAAATCTATTCTCTCTCTCTCTGACTATTATATTTATTTTACGGTGTAGAGTTATTCTATCTCAATGTGCCAATTGGACTGGATGCTTAGTAAAGGATAGGCCATTTGCTAAAAAATGACATGCGATGCAATACCTCCACAAAATGAACTTAACGTTCTTTCAATATTCATAAACTTCTCTAATAAATTATCACGAAATTTCGAACAACGACACAAGATTCAGAAGAATTATACTACACAATTAGGGATTGCAATACCGTACCGAGACATTGAATACCGGTATTTTCAGCCATTTGTACAGTTTTGTAATACTGGAATGCACAAATTTAAATTCCGTTTTTTCGGTGTTTACTAGAAATTTATAAAAATTGTCTCCACTATATGTTCAGGGATAACCAACATAGCAAAACAGTGTTCATTTTTGTTGTGATGTCTTCCTAACGGACGAAATTAATTTTACTGTGAATAGAAATTTGCATCGTGAAATCAAAAGAAATGATAAAATAGGGGAATCATCCAAGGAGGCGGGGCAAAACTATCGAATTATAGCTCAGAATGATGCTGCACTCGCACAGGATTTGTAGTCCAATATTCTTATATGTGAAAACAAGTTGTAGTGGTAAGTGAGTGAATATTAACGTCGCGCTGTTCAGCTACATGAGGGCTTTCGGCGACGGCCCGCGTAATTTTTAACCATGGTCAGGTGACGCGGATGACACCTGAGCTGGCACTCCCTCTCCTAACTACCCCACCACACCACACCAATGGGAGAACATTTGACCTCTCGACAGATTTAACTTGCATCGCTCTCCTACACGGTGGGTCTTCTGGGATCAAACTCATGACACGCTTGCTCTGATCCGATGCCTAGACCACACTTGGCTATCGCGGCCACAGGGTGTAGTTGTGAAGAAAGTGCTTAAAATTCCGATATTTTTAAATTGGTGAGTTTGTTATTCACATTGTTTTTGTATATCATACTTATTGGTTTTAAATGTTTTTCAGATTCATTATATATATATATATATATATTCATAAATAATAACCCATAACAATGAATAAGAATTACTTTAAAGAACTTAGAAAATCAGTTGATAGTTCTTCGGCTTGGTTTCATTATTTACGTGATGAAAAGAATATGGCTGCACAATGTAAAAAAAAATGTTTAAAAGTTATTAAAGTGATTGGAGGAAGTAAAAGTGGACTTAATACACATTTAAAAACGTAACATCAAAAAAATTTGTTAAACAGGAAAGACTCTAATTGAGATGAAGATACAAATTTAAGCACGGTTTCTAGGCCCAAGTCATCAAGGAGTTTAGATTATTTTGAAAAAAAAAGATAATTTGGATGAAGTTATAAGTAAAATGTGTGTGATTTGCCATTTCGAGTGTTTTGCGTTTCTACTGAACTATGAAAATCACCATCGTGAATCTTTATATATGTTATAAGTTATAAGTTTCAAATGATTTTTTATTATATTTAACAAAACTGTCGATTAAAATAAATAAACACGCGTGCTTTCTTTTTTTTTTCTAAAATTTCTACTACCGGTATTAAGATCTTAAAATACCGAATACCGGTATTGAACTTTTGGTCCGATATTGCAATCCCTAAACACAATATTTTATTTTCTTCCGCAATTTTTTACAGAATATTTCCTACTAAAACTCTTCGGTATTTATTTTTTGACAAAGTTTCTCACTTTGGATATATAGGTCAATTTTAAAAGTGCAAATAAATTATGAATGATTTATTATTTTAAAAAGATGTGTAATTTTAATTATATAACCCTACACTGTAATTCCCAACATTAATACATCATGGCTGAGTAGACGTAACCCGGTACATGGATATTAGACAAAATAAGATTTAATAAAATTCTGAAATTCTTGTTGCTTAGTTGCAGTCTCTAAGCTTCAAAATAGCTTTCATTTTCACGCTTAACTTAATGTTCCGGGGCTTTGGCAGTGATTTAAGACATTATCGACTAATCTTCAAATATTGGATGAACAGTTTTTCTTTTCTTATTTTACAAATAACTGAACATTTTGGAACACGAATCAAAGGGAGACATTTAATTGATAACTGTATACGTATATTGATTCGTAAGCTGGTTTGTTCCTTGATTTTTCTGTTGCAATATCGGTGTGTTTTGGAATGTGTCCAATTCGCGCGATAACAGAGCTCCGTTTCTTTACTCTCAGGTCTTTAGTTCGATGTAAGTACAAACTTTGATAACAAACTTTTTTTTTCTTTCCATACTGGGATTTGACGAATACCATGGATTCTAAAAAAATAAAATACTTATACATCGGAAAATGAACGAACTGTCAAAAGGGGGGAGGGTGAAATAACCGTTAGAGAACTCAGAGAGGTTTCAGTTTTTGATAAGTATCTTTATATATATATATATATATATATACACTGGTGTGTGAAATTATTGAATGGAGCGTAGAAGATTTTTTTCTTTATGGAAGGAAATAAACTCGACAAATCTTAAAGTATATTTTTTTCTTTAACGGAGAACAAAAATTAATATGTTTAAATTCGAATTCATAAAAATGGCATAATAAACTATTAATTCATTAAATTTGCTTTTTCTTTCTTAAATTTCAAATAATCTTTTCAAAATAATCTGACACACGAGAAAAATCAATAAAAAATTGTACTTGCGTATTATCGCAACCCTGTTGGCGATATTGAATAAAACCACATGACTCTAAAAACGGAATACGCGGAAGAGAATATGGAACGCATAGTCGAAAAATACTTTGTGAAAATAATAAGTAATAATAAATAAACAATAATCAATACAAGAAAAAAAAAGAACTACAAATTGTTATTTTTTAGTTTCATTATTTTTTTTAATTTTAATATTATAATTAGTTTTTAATTTTATATTATAAATTTTTTGTTTTATAATGTTATTAATTTTTTATTTCAATATTATTATTGATATTTTATTTTAGTATTAAAATTAATTTTTTATTGCATTATTATTATTTTACTATTGAATTTTATTATTTAACAATTCGGTAAATCCCAGTTCCCAAAATACACTTTTCCTTACGATGATCTCATAGGTAATAATTTTTTTAATTTTTTTCATTTGTTCCGTGCCTTCAGAGACGTACATGTGATGACACGATCATCCAAATTTTTTTCTCTTAACTTATGTTGCCCCAATCATGAATATGGTTTAAAATAGTTTGATGAGCTGAATCAGCCCTTCCCAAATATAAAATGTCTAGCCAGAACTGACAGAACTTTTTGGTGCACGTAATATTTTTAGCATTAACAAAGCGTAACAAAACTGCAAGGGTTTTAATGTTATATCGAATTGTATTAAATTTTACGTTCTTTATACATTTCATTAATATTTATACTAATAATAAATGTAATGGATTCTTAAATTTTTAAGAAATACTTTTTCATATTCGTAATTTTGATGTGTTAACTATATAAATGTGTTACCTGATTGTAGAGATAAAGGAAATCATGAAAAAAATAGTATAAAAAAAAGAGAAAATCAGGTAAAAAAATTAATGACTTCGTAAAAAATAATCAAGTAATTTTGCAAATCTGTATAATTTTGCTTCTTGTAATAAAATTAATTTTTAATAAATATGAAATAATTATTTTTAAAAGTTATTTTTAAGTAAATAAGGTCAATAAATAAAATTTGATTAATGGTGACCACTCAGAAGTGAAGTGTATAAAATTAGCGTCCGAATTTGTCTTCTTGATTACATAAATTGTTTTTATTTGCCCTGAGCTGAACCTGGGACCCCAGAAACTTACAAAATTACCGTTAAATTACACTACTAAAGTGAAATAAAATACTTTCAATGCAATATTTTAAGTAAAATAATTTGCAGCATGTTTTAAAAAATCAAAAATTTAATGATCGTGTAAAAAATATTTAAAAAGTAGTCACAGTAAAAACTGGTTATCAGTTTCAAAATGCTGAGACAATATAAAATTTGCGAAATATTGTCAGAGCTTATATACATACCAACATTTTATTGTTACAGGCATTGCATGAATATAAGCAAAAAAATTTTATTGTTATAAAATAGAGCATAGATTTCCGAAAAACCTATAGTGTTTCAATTTGTTAACCTTTTGATGTGTAACATCTTTCCTCTCGATTGCTGGAGATTTGTGGGAGTGATTTGTGAAAAGGGACGGAAATGCGTAACAGGAAGTTGGGGAAGCGCGCGCTATTCAGTGAAGTTCTGTTTTTTCCCCTTCATTCGGGAGAGGCTCCGCCTACATCCCCCACCCCCTGCGGTCTAGGCCGTGGGATCTTTGTTTTTGTTTTCTCCCTTTAGGATCAGAGAAGAAGTTAAGTCCGTTAGGGCAGAGACTTGGTTAGACAATGACGAACATGTTTCGATACCTGACTTTGATTGTTGCGTACAATTTAAATGAACGGGCCACAGAGCAGCTCTGGTGTTGTGATCTATCAAAAACAAAACAACTCACATGTTGTGGCTCGACATGTGGATATTACTTATCGTCAAACAAGTGGACTGGGTATTGTTAGTCAAGATATTGAGGACATATGTGCGGCAAAATGCTTATTTGAAAATGGACAAACAGTGATTTCGGTGGTCGTATACATTTCTCCGAATCAAACGGCTCGAAAAATTAAAGATTTCCTGCATTTTTTACTTTTACTATATACCGAAGGTGGTTCTGCTCTTTAAAAAAAAAATTACTCGCTTTCCATGATTTTGAGTGGTGATTTTAAAGTTAACTTTAGTTTGCTAGAAGCCGAGCCACTCATAGCTTTTTTGAATGATGAACTCAAGCTCGAAATGAACACAAATCGAAATGTTTCGACAACTAACAGTGGTACTTCTATTGACGCTATTTTTTTCAACGGTTTTTAAATACTTTGAAATCACAAGTATATGTGTCATATTTTAGTTATCATAAGTAATCATTACCGCTCTTCCCCAAATTGAACAATAATAATTATTTTTGATAAAAAATTGCATTACTCCTTGTGTTAATTAAATAAAATTTTCATTAAAGATATAATTATTCCATAGAAAGAGTTGTTTCCAATCATACTCGATTCATTTTTTCAGGATTTAAGTTGCTATTCGAATTTACCTCGATAACATGTCAGATGTTACACATCGTATGCGACTACTGCAAGGCACGTTTCTTTTTTTTATTTTTTTTATTTTCCCTTCTGACTAAAATTCAGAACCCTCCGCAAGGAATAGAAACACAAATGCAATAACTTATCACGTCCATGTATCCAGAGTTTCAATTCCTTAATGGTATATTCCGTTTTTTATAAGTAATAGTTTATTTTCCAAATAGAATGAAAGTATTACTTCTATTTTAAAAATGAGATGGAAAATTAAAACAATAAATATTCTTTTAAATTTATTAGTTTCTTCATTTTTTAATAGTTTATGTTTTTATTTTATTTATAGGACTTTTTTAATGTAGAGGGCTGATAAAATCTAAATGCATTTTAAATTTAGGCTTTATTAAAAATTATGAATTTTTTTCAATAATGTCGTTGATATCTAAAAGCTTTAATAGAATTCTAGCGCGCATTCTAGTATAAGAAACTTTTATAATCTATATATATAAAGGAGAAAAGCGACTCACTCACTGACTGACTGACTGACTGATTGACTGACTGACTAATCACGAAATCTCTGGAACTATTCAACCTACAGACTTGAAATTTGGTAGACATGTTCCTTTGATAGAGTAGACATCAGCTAAGAAACGAGTTTCCGAAATTCGATACGCAAGGGGCGTTACGGGGGGTTAAGGGCTTTAATATTAATTGTTTCCATGTTTAAACTACTTGATGTACAATCTTGAAATTGGATAAGCGGATTCCTTTCAGAGAGTAGAGATCCGCTACAAAATGAGTTTGCTGAAAATCGACCCCCAAGTGGCGTTGCAGGGGCTTAGGGGGCGTTATAGATAATTATTTCCATTTTTAAACTATTTGACGCACTGTCTTTAAATTTGATATATAGATTCCTTTCGTAGAATAATGATCAGTTACAAAACGGGTTTTGTGAAAACAGACTTCTAAGTGGCGTTGCGGGGATTAAGGGGCGTAATAGATAAATATATCCGTTTTTAAACTACTTCAACTACCTGCTTGAAAATTGGTAGGTAATTTTCTTTCTGGAGTAAATATCCGCTACAAAATGGGATTTGGTAAAATTGACCCCCAAGGGGTGTTGCGGGGCGGCGGGGAGTTTAAGAGGCGTTATAAATTCCTATTTTTAAGTTATTAGACGTACAATCTTGAAATTGGGTAAGCGGATTCCTTTCAGAGAGTAGAGATCCGCTACAAAATGAGTTTGCTTAAAATCGACCCCCAAGTGGCGTTGCAGGGGCTTAGGGGCGTTATAGATAATTATTCCATTTTTAAACTATTTGACGCACTGTCTTTAAATTTGATATATATAGATTCCTTTCGTAGAATAATGATCAGTTACAAAACGGGTTATGTGAAAACAGACTTCCAAGTGGCGTTGCGGGGATTAAGAGGCGTAATAGATAAAT
>BMAO01024059.1:0-18871 GCA_019973975.1 Trichonephila clavata
CTTGTCGCACGTGAGATCAAATTTGTATTTCTCTGACGTAGAAATCTACCACCTGTGAATGGAACCAGCTTGTGACAGGCATCTTCAGCTCTTCCTCGTTGCTAAAACGCTAACTGGAGGACAGGCATTTCTTGAGATGCAAGAAAACGTAAAAACCAATGGGAGCAAGATCAGGGGGTGGATCATGAAACAACTTCTAGCCAAATTCTGTCAGAACAGCTGCTGTGCGTCGAGCCGTATGTGGACGAGAATTGTCATAGAGGAGCACTACACCTGCAGTAAACATTCCACACATTTTGGATCGTCACAATTTGAACAGTGTTTCACAGTAATGGTCAGTGTTTATTGTTTCACCACGTGGGAAGAATTCAAGGACCAGAATCCTTTCCGTGTCCCTGAGCACCGTGTACATGACTTTCCGTACCTACAGCGTCTGTTTGAACTCCATCCTGACAGAAGATCCACTATGCCGCCAACGCATTGACTACTGCTTGGTTTCAGAAGTGAAGTACGAAATCCAAGTCGGATCACCCTTGACGATCCTATAGAGGTACTAGTCATCGTCATCGTGATACTATTGCAGAAATGTCAGTGCTGCTCCTAAGCGTTGAATTTTGTGTCCGGGTGTCAGGTTTTTGGCACCCACCTGGCACACAATTTTTTGAATAGCAGGGACTTAGTAACAATCCCATGCAACAAGGATCGTGATATCTACGGAAAATGTCTATATATATATACTCTCTTTTACAAAAAAATAATCAAAGCTCAATGAAGGAAGTGGTTGTTTTTAGTAAAATTAAATATGTGAAATGATAAATTCAAGACAATAGGGATCATTCATGACTTACGACTACACATTGAATGTGCTCAAATCAGTAGTAAGCAGAACCTCGCCAACGGCTTCTGTACATTTTGGTAGAGAATGCCAGAGGTTCCTAATTTTATCCTGTGATACATTCTGCCAAACATTTACCACTTGTTGCTCCAGAACTGCGATACTTTAAAGTGCTCGCGAATCTGGCACCCTACAATGTGCCAGATATATTTGATTACTAAAAGAAAGGCCAAGTATTCTGATCAAAGAAGAGTATCAACGGCTTGAAGGCAGTTTAGAGATAGGTGATCGGTATGGGGTCTTACATTATCTAGATGGAAACTGGCTTCCAGATGGCGTGTCATGAAGAGTAATACAAAGGGCCACAGGATAGTATTAACATATTGTTGGGCTGTTTATGAGACACTGAGGATGACTAGAAATGACCTGTTGTCGTGTGAGATAGCACCCCACACCATCACACCAGGGGTTATGGTTGTATGTCTTTGTAAAACAAATCTGGTTGAGACTTCTTGCCTCACGAAGGCGATGGTCCTTTGCTTCAAGAGTAAAGCGGGATTCATCGCTGAACACTATGTAATGCCAGTCTGATGGGAACCAAAACGATCGGCTGTGACACCTCTGCAGACGCATTTGTGGGGTTAAAGGCTTACGACTTAAAGGCCACTGTAAGTGTAATCCCGCATCCACCAAGTGCTGTCAAATGGTGAAAGTTACCACGGATGGTAAAAGAACTAGCTGTAGTACGTTAAAGTAGACAATGATACGTTAGTAGTTCGGGTATGTTGAACAATGATCCGATAATGCCTCTCATTTATGCATAATGCCTTCCAAAGCCTTCATTTCGTCGATAAGCTCCTCGAAACAACCGTTATTGCCTTCACCATTGCACAGTTGTGTTTGCATGTTACAGATGTCACCCTATTGCCTGTATAACCATCAATGTGTTCACACATTCTGCCATTGCAACTACGTTCCAAGCCATTCAGTTGCCTATAAGGTCTTCGAAAACGTCGTAATATCATCATTCGTTTTTTTTATAAGGAATCACAATGGCGAAAACGAAAAAAGAAAAAATTATTCGCCTCTATCTTACTGGTTTTATACTTTGCAAGCTGCTCAGCCGAAATGTGTTCTATGACAACAATTCATGTTCATTGCGTTTAAAAGTTTATCATTTGCATGTTCGATCAAGATGTAATAACCTACAAAAGTTTTCATGATTGATCGGTGCTTCGATTTTTTTGATAAAGAGTATAATATATTTATACAAAATTATGAAAAATACTTCCTTTAAATGCCATTCTTTGATTTGCATTGTTTTGGATACTAATCTTTGTTACTTTTGGTTGTTAGCGATTTATACTTCATGAGTTTAATTATTTTAAATTTATTACATACTTATAAATAATATAATAACTTTTGACCCTATATGATTTAGGAGATTTAGTTTTTAGAAATACATTTCACAGTGATAAAAATACTTTGAACTGAATTTTCTCTTATCTTATTTCGGTAAAGTATATTCATCATAAGGGAAAAATAGAAGGAAAATAAACAATTTACGATCCATTTAAATTAAATTGAGCATACTACCAAAACGCCGAAGTATCTCAAGTAATAGAATTAATCGACTGAATCTTAATGACCTAGCAACACAAAAGCAGCCTTCAGAGATTAACCGTGCGGCTGTAATCCTTAACTTGAAAGATATTTGTTCAGAACAAGTTCTTTGATCGTTTTAAAAAAGGATGTGCCTCAAACGTAATAATGTATATACCAAGTAATGTAATGCCGAATGTTCAAGCTAAAGGAAAATTGCATTCACTAGTATTTTCATCTTAAATAAAAATAAAGAAAAAGTTTAGATACTTGCTGACATATAACAAATTTCCTAACAATTAGAGAATTACACAACCAACTACTAAGTCGACCATGAATTGGTTTCAGTTTTATCGATAGCAATTATCGAGTCTTAAAACAGCGCGTTTCAGTTTTGTACATATCATATTAGAAAAAAAAGAAGCATGTCCACTTGAAATAAACAAAAACTCTAGTATCATTATATTATTCTGGTGTCCACCAATATTCACCATAGTCGTATTCAAAATTGCGACAAATAAGCCTTCTTCATGTAGACGACACCACATAAAATCGCATAAGCACGAATCTAAATACTGTCTTGCGGATCCTCGAAGATTCTTATTATGCTGAGTCAAATAGTGTAAACTGATACTAATGTATTATAGTGTGTTTAGGAAATAATCCATTCTGCTCTCTTTCTGTAGAAAACATATCCCGAATTGTGAGTATTTTTCACAAAGAAATAAGATAATAATAGTATCACAAATAATAAACATTGGTATTATTTTCGAGCATGCGCGATTAAGATTGTTGTGCTTGAACATGAGGGAACAATTTTCCTCTATTAGTTGATTATCCCGACATTTTTCGCAAAATTGGTTTACTTAATATTATGTAAATACCATAAATAATGCAGTTGTTAAATGTGGCGTAAATTTAACGTACTTGCACTGCATTTAAAGATAAAACTTTATATAATAGAAGTTTATGAAGTTAATTTTAGGGGGTGAAAGAAGATGTAGTGTCAATGTGTGGCGGATCTATACGCGTCCTTTCACTAACTCTCTTAGAAAGACTTTGGGGCTATTCAAATAATATCTACCTTCTCCTAAGAAGAAGACGGGATATGCAAATTAAGTTTATTATATATAGTTCAGGTTCGTTTACTAGAAAGTTAGAGGGTCAGAACGTTAGTTGTTAAAGGTGACAAGTGAGATGCAAGTAAAAGAGTACAGAAAAAGGTTAGAAAATCCGTGTGAGGGATTGAAGGCAGGAAGGTGAGATTGAAAAAGAAATTGAAGGATTAAGCCTTAGTTGATAAGAAAACTGCCTACAGTTCAGGTATCAGTCACCTTCATATTACGTTTGATATTTAAAGTATTATGGAGGTTAAGTGGCAATTAGTTACATATCTACTGTGTAAAGCCATATTGAGGTAGAAGATTGATTATTATAAAGTGGTTAATTTATTAGATGTATTCTCCAAAAGCACGACTCTCGTCCCCTCCCTCTGTTGACTGATCGGAAACATCCTATTTATGGTGATTCATTGAGTGGTTTTTGAGTTAATTGAAACGTTGAATAAATAATTTGAAATATAATGTCGAATCATCCTTTACTTCCTCCCACTCCTTTAGCTGGGTCACAAGGTAGACATGGGGTATTACAAATTATGGAGGAAGGTATGATGTGATAGTTCAGACATTTAAAGAGGGTGAACGGAAGGAGATAGTCGAGAAACAGGAGTATAAGATTTGTGTAGGCAGGGGAATTAAAAGAGATTCAGAGACATTATCAAACGTACCTCAGTAATATTTAGCGCATTTTTAGCAAAGGGCAGCACAGATTCACCCTAATTTGTCTCAAAAAAGAAATTTGAACCCTTCTAATATTGTTATTTGACTAGTGACTAATTGCTATGCCACCTGGAGTATCAGGGTGCCACCACCATAATTAACGAAGATCAATATAATACAATAACCTAATATATCATATTGATAACAAGCAATTGTATTTATTCTTCATATGGGTGAAAAGAAAAATTCAAGATCAAGGTGGAAGAATAAAAACAAATGAAGCTATTTTTTTAGTATACTTTAAATTATTTAAAAGAAATGTGATTTAAATTCTTAGGCCAAAAGTATTTAGTATTAAAAAAATGTATATAGGATAAGATTTACCTGAAAAAGAGATACAGTAATAAAAAAAAATTAAGAGGAAATTAGTAAATGTATTTTTAATTCCATTATAATATTTAATAAGCAAAAGGAAGAAAAACAGGAAATCAGCACGAAATTGAAAATTCACTTTTTGCACATTCTTGTATATTTGCCGTATTTAAAATTTCATATAGTATAATTATTAATTTTGTCCAGTTTTTTCCTTTATTTATAGGAAATTTTCGGACATTAAATGAATTTAATTAGAATAACGGAGATTGCAAATAAATTCAGCAGTTTTTCATTCATAATTATAAAAAACTAAACTATATAATTTTTTCTCTCGGGAAAAATATACAAAGGCACAATGTATTTTAATTTACTTGCTGATATTTAGTTGAGCAAATGTAATAGTTTTATATATTAAAAATATACAGTTTAGCGGAATTAAGCAAACCATAGTTTCTAAGAAAATTTCATAACACTAAACAGCCCATTAAAGGAACTCATTTCAATAAATACATTATTCATAGCTTGACATTGATACATTCGATGCGTCTTGCAGCCTTCGTCACCGTCATATCAGTAATCGATGACGCTCCGGAATTTTTCATTTCTTCAGCGCCAACTGATGATCCCTTAATGGTTCGGATAAATCGAGTTATTCTTCTAGTAATCAACTTTTGTTTATGTATTGATCGAATAAAATAACGAAATTAAGCGAGATACCACGGTCTTCCCCCATCTCATACTGAGTTTCAATAAACTCAGAAGAATCGTGGAAATATTTTGCCAAATAAAACTGGAATGAGAAATACTGAAAAACTCAAACTAAGCATAAAATATTTTTATGTCAAATGTTGATAGCGGTTGCGGAGAAAATGAGAGATATACAGAGTGTATCAGTAAAGTGGTTACAACAGTGATTCTCTAACTTTCAATGTTTGTGACCCAATTTCAGAAAAATTTCCCCCTCCCTCCCATACAATAACGATGTATTGAATGTAATAATAATGTACATTGACGCTAAGTCTACAAAACGACTTTAATTATAAACCGGTAAAATTATCAAGATAAGTATTAAATTTTGAAAATGACAAGCCCACGGGAGTCACTAGTAATTATTATAAATTTGTTTTTAATTTGGTATTGATAGTTTAATTATCAAACACATTGCGCACTACTGATACATTTTAAGAAACATTATATTTATGTAAATGTTATTTATTGATAAATTATGTGTTTAACTATGATTTATATTTTTATTTATTATTAAATATGATTAAATATATTTTAATGAAATAAAATTATATTCATACTTGAAGGTGAAAATATTAAACATCTTTATTCTATAGCTCACTCCGTTCTTATATTACACTAGATGGTATACCCGTTCTTCACGCGGGCAAATTGAAAAACAAAACCATAGATATTGAAGGATAAAGGAACTTCTAATTAGTTAATTTTAAGTGAATTGCGAAGTAAACATCACACACACAAGGAAAGAACAATTTAGTAAATAGAATAGCGAAATAAATTAGATAATTAAAACTGAATTATTTACCTAGGTTATTTGTCAGTCAATATGTAAATAGTATATAAATCAAATTAATAAACATCATTTATGCCGCTGCATTTTTATTCACTGGTTTTACAGTTCTGAAGCAACTCATTAAATCCATCATTGGAGTCTTTAAATGCCAGATTCCAACAGGATAAAACACTACTATAAGTTTAAAATTATAGACATAAACTATTTCTCTGACAAATAGAACTAATAAATGAAGTTCTTGTGAAAGAAGAATAACATACCCTAGTTCATATACTTTCCTTCATCCATCAACACCTGTTGCTACAAATTTAATTATCAAATGCATTGTGCACTACTGATTCATTTCAAAGTATTTTATGTGAATGTAAATGCTTGTTTTATTTATTTTTTATTATGTCAGAGTGTATTTTGTTTTGCTTTCTTTCAACACATAAACAACCATTAAAAATCTTTTATTTTCGACTTTTGCAATATGCTCGCGGCTCCCTAGGAGGAGGGGGGGAGGCGCGCCCCACAGTTTGAGAAACGCTGGGTTGCAAACTTTCAGGACAAGATAGAGTATACTTAGACAGTGGCATTACGTACACCTCCGCAAACCTCGCTTCTCAGGATTTTTGAGGGGTCCCAAAATCTGACTTTGCAGGATGGCCCTAATTTTCTTCGTTACACCACACGATGAGAAATCTACAGCAATGCAGGGTCGGGAACTCTTTCCTGGCGTGGTAGTGATGACACAAAACATACGAGAGACAAGAAAAAAATAAGAGGAGAAAACATGTTATAACAGCTCTATCCAGGAATCTTCCTCTAATCATCTTGGGGTAAAGATATTTCTTTTTAACTGTATACTCTATTGAAAACTTTCTCCCGAAGAAGACTTGATTAATGCAAATTAGTTGAAAAATTTAAGTATGGACTTTTAGGTAAGCGAAGAGAGTGGAAATCTCTTCGATGGATAGACGTTGGATATTCAATTATTGATAATTGGAGAATTGGCAATAAGATTGAGCTTATATATAAGAATTAAGACCTTAGTAAGAAATTTATCTTGAAGTCTAGCGTAGATGTCCAGAGTACTCCAAGAGTAAGTGGAGTACATTTTCTCATAAATTAAGTACAGTAGAACGTCGTTTATACGGATCAATTGGGACCGGTCACCATTTAGATGCGCGATTGTTCAGATTACCGAATGCAATCCATGCAGTATATGATACTGGACACTATACAAATATTGAAAATTATCACATGCAGAAAAGTGCTTGAAGAGAAAACACAATAGGAGCAGAAAGTCGCAATTTTACCTTGATTGAGAAAAATAATCACTTATTTTTCGCTGTACCATTGTACACCTTCGTTCTTTCACTGCTACGTCTCTGATTAACTTCAGCAGTAGTAGTTGAGTAGGACAGCACTCTAAGTGTTGTTCGTACCACTCCATAGCTGTCTCTAACGCAAAAAAGGCGTCAGAATTTGATGGAGCCGTGCTACTTTCGTTGTGGTAGTCCTCGTCTTCATCCGTTTCATCATCGACAGGGTTGAATTCTTCTTGCACGTAAGGGGCAATCTCGTCATCATTTAGCATTTGAAATCCACAGTCTTCTACATCAACAAAGCTCAACAAAATAGCATGTATGCACCCCCCTCACTTGGAAAAAAACTGACCTAATATCCCGCGCAGATGTTTGCCAAATCACACAACTTAAATTAACGAAAAATCCCTCACCTTGGAGTTTCCGGTCACTTTTGACCTCACACGAAACAACTGCTGAGAATTACACTGTTTGAAAACGTATCCAGACGTTGGTTCGGATATTTGACGCTCCGGGTAATAAAGGTGGCAATTCAGATGTCTTCACTTGACTTAAAAATACGAGTTCATCATTTATAATTCTAGCGTTTCTTCAGAGTGTTACGTTCATAAACATCAAACAAGCAACATTTTTTGTAATTTTAAACCACATTCAACTGACGAGGATGATAGGCCCCTCTACCAGCTTCCAAACCTTTTCAATGTTAAGATATTGTACCTCATTAATTTTAACACGCCTTAACACTTCGATACGCGGGGGTTCTTTAGTGCCATATAGATTCAAACCCATCACTCGAAAACATCAACTACAAGCTCCATGTGATAACTCTGCTACACTGGCCAAGGAAAAATCACTTTTTAGACATTTTATTTTAGTGATTGTTTAAGTGCTTCATACTTTAAGCTTATTTGTTATTGGCGATGTACCTTGTTGTTTTGAACCATGGCCAAAGAAAAGAACGAGAATCCTCTCCAAACTTCCACACCACGGCATCGCGAAGCATTTCGTGACCATGCTCACTTGTCTACTACAATATATGATGCTTTATTCAGGTTATTTCTTCTCTAACTATGTTTTTCGTGGCAAGCGTCGAATGTAAATTCAACACGAAAGAAATGCCAAAATTACAACTATTCAATCTGCTTATTTTGCCCCAAAAAATGAGTTTTTTTTAAATGATTTATGGAAATGAAATCTAACAGAAAAGTTACTCATTAGTTGGGTATTAAAACTTTTACATATTAGGTACTTTAAAGTTATTTCCCAATATTGAGGGTATATTAATGAGTAAGACATTATTTTTTCCCTATTCATTTAAGAGGGTTTCATTGCAATAAAATAATTTCAACAACTGCTTTTAGAGGGCGAAATAGGAACTTGTTTAATATTATATCCACCGATTCAATAACTCAATCAAGCAAAAGCGTAAGAGAGGTGCCTTCATAAAATTAAAGTACGCCATTAAACTAACCTGTTATTAGAAGTAATACGCTAATTATTAATCGCAAATAAGGCAGTAACATTCCAAAAACAATTTACGTCCTACGTGCCATCAGGCGTAGTTTTAGACGTACGTGGATGCAATATTTAAACGCCTCTAATTAGAAGGGATAGTCTTACTTCATTAAAATTCATTTCGGAAAATTACTTCAAAATAAATAACTATATCAGGAAAATGGATTATATATATATATACACCAAAGTACAGTGGAAAATGACTCGTCCATTATGATGATACGAGAACCTGTTGAATACGCTGTTAATGATACGAAAGATGATTATTTTCTGCATCGTTAAATAAACAGACGTTGCATTCTTTTGGATGAGAGTTTAGTAGCAGAAGCGATCCGGACGATTTCACTAAACCGCTTTCTAATGAACGATATTGAAAACGATACGTGTTTGCAAAATTTGAGAAGTTATTTGACTTTTAATGACGCACGGAATGAACGTTATTGGGCGATGTTTGGAGAAAAATTACATTGCCAATACAAAAAGAATATTCAACACCCAGACAATATTTATTGGATTCTGCATTTTGAATTAAAATAGCTGTTCCCTCTAGAATAACTAATGCATTTTAGAGGGTAGGGCTAATAAAAGTTGCCCGGAAGCGTGGATACGAATGGATGTGAATGTGAAGCACATATCAAGTGGTTTACTGAATTAATAATGTGACTCGCGTACAGACTGATCTTTTCTATAATCCTGATGAAAAGCTTGTTTGAGTGGTTATATCAACTCATCGAATGTCAGACTCTGTGGGCAGTGGAAAATCCACATAACGTTCCCCATACATCATTGCATGATCAGAATGTTTTTGTTTGATGCGCACTGTTTGCATGCTGCATTATTGGTCCAATCTTCTTTCATTGGACGGGAAATTCGAAAGGTTTAATTTCTGACATTTTGAACCAATCTTAGGCTAAATAAAGTGAGGAGGAAATGACCAACAGTTCCTGCATCCTTACAAGATGAATCAAATGCATATAAACATCGAATCATAGATCTCAATCTTCACTCCTGACAGATTTACTATCAGAGGTCAGTCATGTTTTTTCAACCCTGGTAATCTGTCAGTGTGCATTTACTTTTAGAGGGAAAGTCTCAAGTCTAAGGTCCTCTCGTACTTAAGAGAGGGGTGCCAACTCAGGTGTCTTCTTTGTCACTTGAGCATAGTTCAAAATTACGAAGTCCGTCGCCAAAAGCCTTTGTGTAACTGATCAGTGTGACGTTAATATTTAGTCACTCACTCAAGTTTGAGGTGCATCGAAACACCATCATGGCCACGGTAGCCTAGTGTTAAGGTCACGGATTGTGGCTGGCATGTCACGAGTTCAAGCCCAGTGCAACTAAAGATCTGCCGTATAGGGAAGCGATGCACGTTAAATCTGTCGAGAGCTCAAACTCCCTCCCTTTAGTGTGGTGCGGTAGTTAGGAGAGGGGTTGTCAGCTCAGATGTGATTTCCATCACTTGATCATAGTGCAAAATTACGAGGTCCTTCGCCAAAAGTCCTCGTGTAGCTGAACAGTGCGAAGTTAATATTCACTCACTTGCTCTCTCACTCACTCACTCATGTCTGAGGTGTATCGAAACATTATCATGACCGCGGTAGCCTAGAAGTCAATGTATGGGATCGTTCAACGTTGGTGTGGTGTGGTAGTTAGGAGATGGGGTGCCAGCTCAGGTGTCGTCCGCGTCACTTGACCATGGTTGAAAATTACGCGGACCGTCCCTAAAAGCCCTCGTGTAGCTGAACAGTGGGACGTTAATATTCACTCACGGGATCGTTCATATAATTTGAAAAGGATGAGTGTTTGTTCATAAGTGTATATATAATTGTCATATGCTTTTGATCCAAAATTACGAGATCCAACCCCTTTTATCATTACTTTGAAAAAGGACCAGATAATATCCATCTATCAATCAAGTTATGAAAAAAATGAGTTTTACTTATTTGATTTGATGAGTGGATACAATGTTAACCGAGTTTTATTCAGCCCTAGTTGTTTTAAGTATTTTTACTACTATGAGAGAAACCCACTCAAATGAGTGAGAAAAAAGAGTGTTTATCTATTTACTCCTCCCTTAGTATTTAAAAGCACTTGATATCGCACTATGAAACGACAAAAGGGCTATTGGTGATGGACCACGTACAGTCAACCAAGAAGCTAGGAAAAATAGCTTAAATCCATGCTTTTGAAATTCAACCACAATATATTGTTCAATAAATATTGTGCCAGCTCAGGTGTCGTCCGCGTCACTTGACCATGGTTCAAAATTACGCGGTCCGTCGCCAAAAGCCCTAGTGTTGCTAAAACAGTGGGACGTTAATATTCACTCACTCACTCTCCATTTTTGTTTCCTCGGATTTTTTCGAGGAAAATGCCACTATAGAGAATTGAAATGCGATGAGTTTTATTTAATTATATTTGTTAATGATTATTTTTTCAGATTTATTTGTCAAAGTTAATAAGTTCTTTGCTGGCATAAATGTTTAAACCATTCAAAAACACGCCGCATCGTTGTTTCTACATCTTGTGAAATTAGAAAATTTACTTCCAAAATACGTAAAGGGTTTGCCCACACATGTATAACACAATCTTAGGATACATATAACTAGTTTGAACTTGTTTAATTTACTTTGCTTGATTTAGAATACCCACTGCAGTAATGTAAGAGATTTAAAAGTTTGAAAAGATTTTGGGGCTGCTTTTAGAGGCTTAAGAACCTGACTTCGATTAACCATTTTGGAGTGTAATCAAGAGCGGTCGAAGCCTTCGTGAATTACTTTTCTAAAATCTGTGTTTGATAAGCCACCAGTCTCTGCTTGATGACCAATCAATACCGAGTTACATTCGATTGAATTTCTGAGAAGAATTCCGCAAAAGCTTCTCTCAAAAATTAAAAAAAAATAATAGATGAATTCTAGATTTCTTAATTTTTTGAAAGAAGTCTATAGTTATTCTTTGATCAACTGAGTGGAAACACAATATGGGTATAACACTTATTTTAATATTTACAGAGAAGATTTTAAAAGAATAATTGATGTACAATATTCAAAGCAATCAGAACCATCTCGATAATGAGTACATTTGCTGATTGGCCGCTTATTTGCCATCGATTCTGTTGACTATAACAACATTCTTATAGTTGAAACAAATACAGTCGAAATTGAAGGTACCAATAAAAAACTTCGAATTACTAAGAGTGTGTATTATCAAGAGAGTAGAAAAATCTGCCAAAATTCACGAAGATAAATTTTTTTCTAACACTTTTAATTTGAAACTATGTAATAAATTAACTACTGTACATATGCATGAAATTATTTTAAAGTATTTTCTAAAAGTATATATTATACAGTATAAATATTATACACAAGTTAAAAGTCATGTATTAAAAGAATACTATTGCGTATTAAAAAGTCTATTATAAAAAATACATACTGTACATAATTATTTTTTTGACGAAAAGACCTGTTTCTTTTTTTTTTTTGTTTTATGGAATATAATCCATTTTGTCAATAGATTTTTGTGGAAAAAAAAATTAAAGGTTCAAAATTAAAGATTTCTTACATTTTTTTACTTTTACCATATACCGAAGGTGGTTCTGCTCTTTAAAAAAAACTATCGCTCGCTTCCCATGATTTTGAGTGGTGATTTTAAAGTTAACTTCAGTTTGCTAGAAGCCGAGCCACTCATAGCTTTTTTGAATGATGAACTCAAGCTCGAAATGAACACAAATCGAAATGTTTCGACAACGTACAGTGGTATTGTTATTGACGCTGTTTTTCAAAGGTTTTTAAATACTTAGAAATCACAAGTATATGTCTCATATTTTAGTTATACTCCTGTTGTCTCCACTCTACCCCAAATTGAACAAGAATAATTACTTTTGATAAAAAAAATGAAGCTGCATTGCTCCTTGTGTTAATTAAATAAAATTTTCATTATATATATATAATTATTCGATAGAAATTATTTTCAATCCTAGCCTATTAATTTTTTTTCAGGATTTAAGTTACTTTTTCTTATTTACCACAATAACATGTCAGATATTACACATCATAGGTGACTACTGTAAGACTCGTTTAATTATTTTAACAATTTAATTAAAATGCGAATGTTTTAGGGGAAAAAACCTTAAAGCTTGAATCACACAACATATGTTTTTAAATAAATGTTTTCAAAAGGGAACATAAAATCAAAATATTACTCAAAACAAGCTGATATGCACCTAAAGCAACTTAACTTTGCTTGCATCTTTAAGAGCTAATCTTATCATACACAGAAGCCCTGCCCCATAGTAACTGATGGTAGTGGTCGTGCTTCCACACCACAGGTCCGAGTTCCAAACCCGAGATGGGCAAGGTCGACTCAGACTTTCATCCTTCAATGGTCAATAAATAAATGTGTACCAGGGGAAACTTAAGGGAAACACTGGGGGGTTCACGTCAGACCGACCCCTGACCGGAACATCTGCTCATGCACCTCAGGACCCCAAGGTCATATATACTGAATAATGGAAACATAGGACTTGGCCTAATGGGTTGTTGAGCTACTTAGTTAAGTTTAATCTAGAAGATTTAGTCAGAAACTTCAAATTCAAAAGCCACATTAAGTAATACTAACTTTTTAGTAATAATTTGGAATTAAATGTTTCAAGTTACTCATTTTTAGTTCATACTTACTTAACTGGTTTGAAAGTGTAAAAAAGGTATTAACAAAAAACCTAAGTTTCTCTTATTTATTATATATTTTTTAAAATTTCTACTACTTAGGTTTGTATTAAAAAATATGCTATTTGCGTAAAAATTCCGTAATAAGCTTACAAGTAACATTTTTTTCACCTTTTCATCTTTTTTGCTAGTTGGAAAAGTTGGATGTGGCACGCATAATATTTATTTATCAGTTAGTGGCACTCTTTCCAAAAAGGTTGGCCACTCCTGGTATAGATTAAAAGGCAGTTAATTTTTTTTTATATTTCAGATAAGCCAATCACCCAGAATCGTGGAGGAATTGTGTTTCCCTTTTTTCGAGGCGGGTGTGTTCAGAGCGCTATAACTCACGTTCTATTGGATATATTTGGCTAAACATTAATATACATACTCTTAAAACATATAAAAAAACCTCAAAGCTCTATATTTTTACTGATCGTCCAAAAAACTCTCTAAAAATCCTTAAAACTAAGGCCGTCACATAGGAGAACCTCCTTAATATATTTTCATTCACATTATAAGTATGAAATTTTATTTTTTTCTTACTATTTTCTTAACCTTGAAAATACTGATACATTTTAGAAAGAACTGCTCCTCAGAGACTTTCGACTGTTCTTCCTTCATTACATTTTGCTACTAATTGGTGTTCCCATGTGTCATTAATTAACGAGAAGAAGATAATGGGCTTTTCATGTTCTATGAGTGAGTAAGTGAATATTAAAGTCGCACTGTTTAGCTACACAAGGGCTTTTGGTGACGAACAGCGTACTTTGAGCCATGGTCAAGTGACGCGGATGACACCTGAGCTGACACCCCTCTCTCCTAACTACCACACCACACCAACGGGAGGAATTTTGAGCTCTCGGCAGATTGACGTACATCGCTCCCCTACAAGGGGGATCTTCAGTGGTACTGGGCTCTAACTCATGACACGCCAGCCATGATCCGATACCTTGACCACTTGGCTACCGCAGCCACTTTCATGTTCTAAGTAGGGATCAATAAGTTTAAAATGGTGAGGGAGAAATGCGGAATTTATATATATATATATATATATATATATATATATATATATATATATATATACTCCCTCACACCTCATAATTTTTAGCCTACAGCAATTGGACGAGGAGGTTGTAATATTTATACTTATATTCAGACAATTAAAATTCAGTCATCAAAGGGGAACCATCATTAACAATAAATTTAAAAACTTTATTTATCCAGTGTTATTAGGCCTGGCAGCTTCAAGCTTAGAGAGCTACATTCAGCGTACAAGTACAGAGAGATTGTAAAGAAAAACAAAAGTATCTACTTACATAGTGTTCAGGCGCCCTCTGGCGGTTATAAAGAGAATTTTTAGGGGATTCTTAACAGACGTCATCGGAGCTGGAATCTCCTGTCCTAAATACCGCACCACACTAACAGGGGGACATTGAGCCTCAATAGATTTAAGGTGCATCGGTTTCCTTTATACGATGGTACTTAAGATGTATCAAGCTTTGAGCCCCCCCCCAAGAGGTGACAGTGCGATTTTGCTCACACAACACGATAGATGGCGACACCGTTCGGACCCGCAGATTTAACGAGTACGTTCTCCGTTTTGTACTCGGCGGGCATTTGGTGGCATCGGACATCGAACCCAGTCCTTCCAGTCTGGAGTCCGGTGATCTAACCACTAGGCTACCCACGGCCCAAATATATATATAAATATACATTAAAATTATTAATTATGATATACCATATGATTCGTATTAATGTATATGTTTAATAACAGATTTTATTCGATTATAAAATATTTATTTTTAAAATAATTTAAATTGTTTGTAATGATTAACATATTCATCAGACTCCATTTTGATATCTCACGTTCTCACTGCTTAATGAATCCGTGTTTCTAAATTTAAGAGAATTCTAATAGAAAGTTTCAAAAAAAATATTTTTTTCTAGTTTTAATCTTAAAAAAAAATTCTTAAAAGTTAGCACCGCCAATTCCCGAGAGTGGGAACACAAAACCACCTGGAATAAACTTTTAAGACCTCTTTTATCAAAGTATCCGGAACATTCTTTCATCCCATTCCGATTCTCCCCCGCAGTCCGGCAGAAATGAACTCATCCGACTCTGGTGAATCGAGGACTAGTTTCCCGCGTTCATTCTTTAACCGTTAACCGGCAAGAGATAACGTCGCGCTGCCAACTTTCCACAAAGTTTCGCTCATCCTTTTTTTCTTTCCACAGCTGAACGGCAAGAAAGACATCAAAAGAATTTTTCATCGCAATATCTTCTCATTGTTTTGTTAGAATAAAATAAGGAAATGGAAGAAATGTACTCTTAAGAAAGTGTAGTTCCTTTCTTTTTCTGGCCAAACAATTTGGAGAGTTTTTTTGTGAGAATTGTGTAATTTATAAAGTTTATTCTGAAGATGCATAATATCCTTGGATTATTTCTCATCATTTGTCTTGGAGTTACGGTGGATCTGAAATGGAAAGTGGTAAGTTTTTATTTATAGTTTCTAATATTTTTTATAGAAAAAAAAAGGTTCATAAAAAACCGCTCTTATAGATGATTTCCTTAATATTTTATCAAATATTTATGTATAAAAAAGTTCGTTATTTGTCAGTAATAATTCTACAAACTAATGGTTTTAAAAAAACTTGCACTAATGTTTGTGTAATTTTTCGCAATATGGTATTCAAACGAGTTTGATACATAAAAACAGCGCCATATTTCTAGTATTTTTTCAACGCAGGTATACTTAATTTATTTAAAGTTTTCTTTAATGCATAATTTGATTTATTAATTTTAATATTAACACATTTATTGTGAAATAGCGAAGTGTAATAGACGAATAGAGCGGGAAAATTTTCATTTGCATTTTATATGCGGCAGTAAAAAAAAATTTTTTTTAATCCGCATAAATAATCCAAAACTAAATTTTTTCATCGATTTTTTTTATTTCAAGCATTTAAAGACACTTAAACAACATGTGTGTTAATTTTTTTAAAAAATAAATTAAAATTTTATTTATTTTAAATTTCGTTATTTTATGACTTATTTACTATCGTATATTGCTTCCAGTTTTAAAATACTCAACTATTTTCTCAAAGTAATCATTATAGTATATTTATGAATATTTTCATCGAACCTGTATCTCTTTTTTCATTTAGTACGAATGAGATGCGTTTAAGAATTCTAATAAAATCTAGCTTACTGTTTAAAATAGAAAAACTGGCAAAAAGTTATATTAATACTGAAAATTTTGAAATGCATATATTTGCTGTGTATATACTCTAATTTAAGAAATTGTCTTAAAATAATTCTGGATAATTAAATAAATCGTATATATAAGTGTCAATAGCAGTTTAAAAAAAAATGTTTTGAGAAGGAACCTAAATGTTTGTGTATAAAAATGTATGTAAAAAATATTTCGATATTTCTTACGATAAACGAATTTGTACGATTTTACTTAAGTAATTGGACACAGTCTATATATTCTGTTTTAGACATCTAGGTATTGTTATTATTTTCTTTATTTCACAAAATCATTTAAAAAACAATTATTTAAACTTTAAAAAATTTCTTTTTTAAATTTTAACGATTTATTGAAAATATACTTTTTTAAAATTTGATTAAGTGTGGAAAAGGATACCTCTAGGCGAAAATGATATTTTTAGGGTCCACTAAAAACGATCTTTGAACCCTTTCTGTGTATCGATAGTAGTTCGCAGACATCAAACTAGCAATTTCCTAGTAATATAGCATCAAGCCAAAATACAAATTGCAGTGCTTTTAAAATCAAAATTACGGATTAGAATGTAAAAAAACAGAAAAGAAAATATAAGAAAAAAAATTTACTTTTTTCTTAGAAGAGGATCCTCGATAGGAGGGTAAATTTTCTTGATGGTATGAAGGACCGATAAAATAATATATTCGGATTGTAAACTTTTTTACTTCTCATGGGTTCTACAAGATAAGAATTAA
The DNA here is from genome assembly GCA_019973975.1 of Trichonephila clavata. Classification (NCBI taxonomy): domain Eukaryota; kingdom Metazoa; phylum Arthropoda; class Arachnida; order Araneae; family Nephilidae; genus Trichonephila; species Trichonephila clavata. The sequence goes on from BMAO01024059.1 coordinate 17,641, forward strand.
ACTAATTCACCCACTGGCAGATTTTATGCAGCAATTTTTTTGACGAAGCTCCATAAACCCTAAATAAAGTTTTCAGAGATCTAGTTTTAAGAAATGGTGTATTTTTGCTGGAAAAATGAAATAATTCTGCTCAGGAGAATCATAAATTTTTCAGCAATCCGATATTACACAGTACAATCCTTCTTTATATTATCCTTAATGTATTCAAGTGGTCTATTAGTCCTGTACTACAAAGTAAAAACACCAGTCAGTGCTAGTTTTAAACCTTTCAAACACTCAGTCTCCATTCACTTTTTGCCTCTATTAAACCTCTGCTTACTAAAGATTTCGTTTTCATGGTTTTCTACAACCACATAGCCTATTGAAGACTATTAGCGCCGAGCCTCAGTAAAGCGACAAGAATGACACCCTGAGCTATCTCCCCTCTCTCAAAGACCATATCACGCCAACGAGAGAACTTTCAGCCCTTTAGACTTAACGTGCATCAGCCTCCTCTACAAGGAGGGTCTTTAGGGTAACTAGTACTTAAACCCGTGACACGCTGGCCACGAGTTCGTGACGGGCCGTTTAGCCTAGTGGTGAAGGTATCGGTCTGTGTCATGAGTTTGAGTCTAATATCACTGAAGACCCACCGTGTAGGGGAGAGATGCACGTTAAATCTGTTGAAAGCAAAACGTCCTGCCATTGGTATGGTGTGGAAGTTATGAGAGGGGGTGCCAGAGCTCAGATGTCGTCCTTATTCTTTGACCATGGTTCAAAACTATGAAGTCCGTTGCAAAAAAACCCCGTGTAGCTGAACTGTGCGATGTTAATATTCACCTACTCACGGGAGTTCGTGACCATAACCACTAGGGTACTGTTCCCCCCCTCTAAGAATTTAAGTTTCAAATACACCTATTCCAATACTTATTCCATTACAAAAAAATCATCCAATGCGTCATAATTATCTTCGAAACATATATGTCCAAAGAAATGAAGTAACGATTCTACCTTTGTAACTGTATATCCTAATAAAATCTGCTATAGACCCATCAAGCTTTCCTGAAATCAACTATATCCACGGTTACGTCACAATCCCTTACCCTGTATGTATTAGCCTGAAATCGTTGACCACGAAGATTTTGAACAACCCTCCGACTCCCAACGCATGGCTGAGTTATTTAATGGTTCCTAAATAATCCATCCTCGTTATTTATACAAATTTTTTAACACTTCCTTTGAGAAAACTGAA
>BMAO01024060.1:0-29540 GCA_019973975.1 Trichonephila clavata
TATACAGGGTGTTTCATAAATGATGGGAGTAACTTTAAGAGGTGATAGTACACATCAAGACGAGTAATAGTAAATAGGAAACCAAGTGTCCCAAACGTCTCCGAAGGAGAAAGGAGCCATCAAAGTTTAGGGTCCTAAATTTCAAATGATGATAAAAAACGGGAAAATGGATCGCTTCATTTGCGGTTTTCACTAAAATCATTCTTTAAATTAGTATTTTCATTAAAAAAAGTTTTAAAGACAAGTTAAAAAAATGCCGTTAGAGGAGCGCTCTAGACATTGGAGTACCGAACAACTACCTTTACCAGTATTTTTTTTATTTTTGTTAAATGTTTACAAAGCTTAGATTTTAACTTGAATTTTGAGCGCAAAATTGAAACCATCGGGAGCGGTTAAGTGGCGCAAATGTAACCGCGTTTAGGGAGGAAAATTGAAATGCTCGTATGTATATGATCAAAATAAAAAACGATAAAGCAACTTTAAGAGGCGATAGTACAACATAAAAACAATCAACTTCGATTAGAAAATGCATGATTTGAATTCAAACGCAAACGTGCTAGAGCATCTTCAAATTTTATCCATGCAAGCGTTTTAGCTGCAAGATTCTGGAAGAAGAACATGAAATTGTGATATGGGGAAGAAGAGGACGCATATGCAAATTGTTATTAAGATAAAAGCCATTGACCCGAGTGTGCAAGTGTAAATCACGGAACAAACGTAACGAAGATGTTGCCCTTCACTAATCAAGAAAAGGCTGATATGCACTTCATCTACGGAACTGCAAATGGGAATAGTGGCAGAGGCGCGACGATTATACGGAAAAAAGTTTCCCAACAGGCGGTTGCCCAATGATAAAACATTTGTGCGCTTGCACAGACAGTTGTGTGAGACAGGATCCTTTTTTGGTGCACGTTCAAATGCAGGCTGTGCGAAGTCTAAACAGAACGGTAGCCGTGAAGAAAAAATTCTGGATATGGTGACTGATCATCCAAATACAAGCACGCGAGCAGTGGCTAGTCAAATTGAAGTATCACCCTCCACGACATGGCGAGTACTAAAGGATGAAAGTATGCATCCTTTTCATGTCCAACGAGTCCAGGAACTGACTGAAAGGGATTTTCCTCGTCGAATGGATTTTGCTCGCTGGTATCTGCAGAAGCACACCCTAAATCCCGATTTTGGTGGCAACTGTGCTTTTTACAGATGAATGTACATTTTACACGTGACGGTACATTTAACACCCCACAATTCCCACCAATGGGCAGATGTAAATCCACATGCGTCTTCTACACATGCATATCAGCGACGATTTTCCATAAATGTTTGGGCAGGAATAATTGGTGACCATCTACTTGGACCTTATCTTCTGCCAGAACGCCTGGATGGAAAAAAATATCTTACCTTTCTGCAACAGGTGCTGCCGGAAATGATAACAGATGTTGCCCCTCGTATCCGGCGAGTAATGTGGTTCCAGCAGGATGGAGCACCAGCTCATTTTGCGCCAGAGGTGCGAAATTTATCTAAACGCAACCTTTCCAAATCAATGGATTGGGCGAAGTGGTCCTGTCCCTTGGCCAGCGCGATCGCTCCGATCTTTCATGCCTGGATTTCTTTTTGTGGGGACACTTGAAGAGTCTTATGTATGAGACTCCTATCGAAACTGCAGAAGAACTCGTCGCCAGACTTTCGGCAGCTGCAGGAGAGGTGCGCGATACTCTGGCGTGTTTTCAGAGGGTTCGTGAATCCCTTCTTCGCCGTTGTACCGCATGCATCGCCTCTAATGGTCAGTGTTTCCAACAGATATTGTAATCATTTCTAATTAAACTTTTTTTTATAACGTAAATGTTCTTTGTTTCCTTTTTGTCTCTTAAAACGAAATCTGTTTCAGCGCCCTCTATCACCTTCGGGTTAAAATTACGAGTATGATTTCTTTGATGAATGTTACTTGTTTTGGTGTTGTACTATTCGCCTCTTAAAGTTTGCTTTATCGTTTTTTATTTTGATCATTACATACGAGCATTTCAATTTTTTCCTCCCTAAACGCGGTTACATTTGCGCCACTTAACCGCTCCGATGGTTTCAATTTTGCGCTCAAAATTCAAGTTAAAATCTAAGTTTTTGTAAACATTTAACAAAATAAAAAAAATACTGGTAAAAAGGTAGTTGTTCGGTACTCCAAGTCTAGAGCGCCCTCTAACGGCATTTTTTTAACTTTGTCTTTAAAACTTTTTTTAATGAAAATACTAATTTAAAGAATGATTTTAGTGAAAAACCGCAAATGAATCGATCCATTTTCCCGTTTTTTATCATCATTTGAAATTTAGGACCCTAAACTTTGATGGCGCCTTTCTCCTTCGGAAGACGTTTGGGACACTTGGTTTCCTATTTACTATCTACTCGTCTTGATGTGTACTATCACCCCTTAAAGTTACTCCCATCATTTATGAAACACCCTGTATATAATATATATATATATATATATTATATATATAATTGTTTTACCCCTGTGTGTTGTGTATTCCGCCAAACGGCATTTCCATTTCATCGGAGTAAAGCTGTGACTTTCTCCACGTTTTTAAAACAGCGATCTTATTTTTACTTTTAAAATCAGACAAAAAAAGTAACAGAATCGGAAATATCATTTATTTCGTTACGATGCGGTATATTTTTTTTTACAATATAAAAATATTTTTTTACTGTATTTTAGAAAATGAGTCAAAATTGATACGTTTTTTATGAAAATGATTTCTAACTTTTTGCGTATGATTTTTTTTCGTGTTAATAAAACGATATTCTTCACTAATTAAGTTCATTCCTATCTCTTTTAGAATAAAAAAAAATTGTAATTTTGTTTTTTAAAAAAACAAAATACCAATTTTTTTTACGATGTTTCAAAAAATACTCAAAATTTTAATTAAGCATTTAATAACATTATCATTTATAAAGATAATCTCAGTAAACTTTTTTTCGGTGTGTAGAACAATATTATTCGAGATCTATACAAAGATTGAAATAATTGCTTTAAAATTGCAGATTTCGATGTGGGAAATTTGGAATCGGTTTCGCGTCAGATGTGGGACTTTTTCTATTCCACCGTGGAAATCAACCTACTCAATGGTTACCCTAGAAAAAGGGCTGTGTATAACAAATCAAAAATTACCAAATTTGGAGAGTAAAAAAAATGCGAGTGAAAATCATATTTTTTTCCATTTTTTGTACAGATCTTTATTTCAAAAATTATTATATTACATCCGTTTATAAAACAAAAATATCTAAAACATTTGCGAAAAACTAAATCGCTTTTACTACGTTATCATTTTTTGAAATAAGTTTATTTACAATACATTTAAATGTTTTGCTTTAAATTGATATTTTTTTAAGAAAAGGAATATTGTGTTTTCTTTAAATCACATCAATCGAAATTTTTCATCGTTATGTATGGACATTTTAAAATTATGACGAGTAAACCACCTGAGCTAAAAAAGGCTCATATATTGATCTTTTAAAATCAGTGAGTTAATAAATTAAGTACACAAAAACATTTTTTTACTCTTTTTCAAAAAGTACTTACAATTTTAATTCTACAGTTAACATATGTGTAAAATTTTGTAAATTTAAAAATTTCTACTTGCAATCACAGATTTTAATTTTATTTTAAAAAAAATAAATCATCTTTGATTTTAAAAACATATACTATAATTTCAATAATTTAATTAATGCTCGGTGGTTCATGAGTAATAATGACCTCCGTTTTGCGTGCAAAATAATTTCTTTTAGGCAATTTATTAAAAAAAATAGCATTTAACTATTTTAATAAATAAAAATACGTTCCAGATTTAAATTTTAACAGATCAAGGTATAATCTAATTGATACATCATTCAATAAATTTTCTTTTAAAAAATGTATTTTAGATTGGATGTATTTATTTCGACTTTTTATTTTAAAGATCTTTTCACCTCATTTACCGTGCCCTTCGCGGCTCAGTGAGAATAGTGCTCGATTCCCCTCGTTTTTTTTCTGAGTTCAAATCAAAATCATATCTTAAAAATTTTATGGTTTTTTAAAAAATACTCACAATTTTTCATTTGCACAAATAATATCTCCCAAAGCAATTTTTAAATCGGTAAGATCATTTATTTCGCCACGATACGTATTTTTTTTGTTTTTTTTTTCAAAACAATCATATTTTGCCTATTTTATGATTTCTTCTAAAATGAATGAGAATCAATGCGTTTAAATATCAATGATTTTCAAAAAGTTCATACTTTGATCTTTTAGAATCAGTGATTTAAAAAAAAATAACGAAAACTTTGTATTTTTTACGAGTTTAAAAAACATTTAAAATACATAAATCAAACATTTAATAATTTCTTCATTAAAAAAGAAAATTACATGAAACTTATTTCCTGTGTTTCGAACATTTCAAAATATATGCTCACAATTTTAGTTCAACATTTAATATAGTTGTGAAATTCGGTTGTTTTAAGAAAATCTACCTTTCTGTCTTTTTTTCAACGTACAACTATTTTTTAAAACGTACATTTTCGTTTCCGGGAGCTAAAAAACTGCAATGAAAAAATTGCAAAGTGAGTGACTGGATAATAAAGTCGCACTGTTCACCTACTTGAGAGTTTTTGGCAAAGGAACTCGAGATCTTGAACCACGGTCAAGTGACGAGGACTACACATGATGTCTGTCACCCCCCTCACACACACATCTTTCCTAACTACCATACCAACCCTAGGATATTTCAGCTTACGACAGATTCAGCATGCATCGCTCCACTTAACGGTTTGTCTTCAACGGTACACCAATTGCACAAGGACATTAATAATAATGAATTTTTGAAAACTACATCGAGAATTTTATATTTTGAGTGCTTTCAGAGCATGGGAGGAAAAACCCGGCAACATAATTTGTAATAGAGATGTAATTTGAAATTTATTAGTTAAAATAATAAAAGTACATATAATTAAAAAAATGAAGGTTTGGAGTGTTGTTACTTTCATAGGTCGTACATCGTTCACAGCGTTCCGTTCCTCTTTTAGTCATATGCCACATGCCTACACACTTACAATGAGTTAGTTATTTTATATTTGACTACCAAAATATTCACTAGAAATAGTTTATATGGCAAAACAACGTTTGCCGGGTCAGCTAGTACATATATATATACACTCATGGACAAACAAATTAGCGCACCAAGAAGGATTCGTCAAAATGAAACAAAATTTTACATACGTAATGACTACTTTGATATAAGTAAATGATCAGAAAATAAAAAAAATGATCCTTTATTTCAGAGAAAAAAGCTAAAGAACGGAGGATTTAATACCCTGTTGAACCCCCTCTAGCACGAATGCACGATGCGATATGATCAGGCATTGAAGCATACAAGTTCTGTATGATGCATTGAAACAGTTCGTTCCATATTTGCTGTAACCCTGCCTCTAGTTTGTTCAAATTCGTGGGATGCCCAACTCGCCGTCCCAAATGACCCCAGATATGCTGGTTTGGAGACAAATCTAGGGATCGGGCTGGCCAAGGAAGGGTAGTAACAGTGCGGAGACAGTCTTGTGACACCCTTGCTGTGTGAGGCCGAGCATTGTCTTGTTTAAAAATCGCTCCTGGGAGCCGTTGCATGAATGGCATCACATGTGATTGCAGGATGTCATGGACATACCGCTGGGCTGTGATGGTGCCACGGATCAATACTAGGGGTGACCGTTTATTGTAGGCAATGTCACCCCATATCATCACACCAGCTGAGGGAGCCGTGTGTCATTGTAAAGCAAAGGAAGGATTGAGGCGTTCACCACAGGGTCTCCACACACGAACACGATTGCCACCACTGCTGAGATTGAATCTGGATTCGTCGCTAAAGACGATCTGGTTCCATTTCGCTGCAGTCGAGTTTCCTCGTGCGCGGTACCACTCCAAATGGAGGCATCGATGGATGGGCGTCAAGGGCAGCACACGTAATGGGCGCCGTGATCCCAAATGTCTTTCAGCCAGGCACCTTCGTATGGTTCGAGAAGACACAGGGGTCCCTAGTGAAGGTGCTACCTGTGCCTGGATAGCGACTGATGAAGCAATTGACTGTACGCGTGCATTTCTTAAGATGTGGCAGTCTTCTCGATGACTGGTCTGTCGAGGGCGTTCTGAGCTTGGTCTTCGTGTAAACGACATCTCTCGGATCCACTGGTCTCAACACCTCCTCACAACACAGTCAGAGCGTCCTAATTGACGAGCTACTCTCCAAGCGGACCACCCAATTTCCATCATGCCGATGATTCTCCCCCTCTCTCAAACAACAACAGGTGCTCATATTGTCTTCGAAAACGGCGTAATTGTATGTCTACTTCAGCCCTTTCTTTGCAAACGATCAGTACACTCAAACAAGCTTTGGTTACATGTTTTATGCTCCACGAAGTTAAATCCCTCTACTGACTATACGTAATGAGCAATCACACTGCATTTCTAAACATTTGCATATCTCCCCGACATTTACCTTCATGTCAAGTGTCGTTACGATCCCGCAATTATTTCTTGGTGTATTAATTTTTTTGTTCATGAATGTATATATATAAGAAAACTGCTGCTATTTTTATATTGTAATGCTTACGATGCGCATTCAATTATCTCATTTTAAGTCACGGGTGTTTCCATTATTTTGATAATAACCTTTATTTATCCAATCATTTTTTTCTACATATTCTGGTTTTACACAACTTACACTTAACTCAATTTTACATAAAAACCCAACGTAGGCTAACCCAACGTACCTGCTACTAATATGCATCGTAATTGATGCTCAAATAATTTTTTATAAATCAAAAAAACTTTTTCATGCTGATGGTGAAACAGATCCTTTCTTCTGAATACAGGAATCATTGTATAATTTTTATCTTTGAAAAACGTTTCTCAAGGAAATTCCTCTCTTTATTAATTAGCCTTCGATTATCTCTAATTGATTGGTTTTGATGTACAAGAAGATCGTAAGGATGTCAATTTTTACTTTCATCCATAAATGTGTAAAACTAGCAAGAGATTTCTTGACTTAATGATGAAGATATATTCTTACTAAAAGGAAGAAAATGTTAAAACTCAGTTGAAAAAGGTAAATGGATTTTTCAAGATAGCTTAAGAATCTCTGATATTGTGTGAAATTCTTGATGGCATAATTAAATCGATTCCTCAGATTTTTAACTGTAACATTTGAAATTTTGTTGCATGTAGCAAAAACTAAGTACGTCACAAGAACTTAAAAGAGAAATAATATTTGCAATTTTTTCAACCGAATTTTTTATTAAAGTTAATCGAATCTCATTATATCTATGTTTTCTATTCAAAAGATTACATAATGAATGAGTTGAAAGATATATCATAAATTTTGAAGGTATGAATAAATTATTTGATTGTATTACATTATATTATAAATAAAAATATTCTTTAGGATTTGTTCGTTTGAATTTGCTCTCGTTATTATTTCATTCCAACGCATAAATGTCACTTCATGTATTTTGTTATGAATATATTTTCGAATGAGATTTAATGATTGATAAATTTTAACCTCTTCATCATTAACCAATTATAATGTATATTAAACTGATGCGTTAAGGATCTTAAAATTTAATATTGCTTCTGAATGTGAAATTCATTTTAAGGAAATGAATTCATTCACCATAAATTTTATTTGAATACTACGAATAACACAATGAATTTCATATTCATTGGAAAACGTAATTAGCATTGTATTAACCGTATAAAGAATTAAACTTTGATGTTCCTTAATTAACATATTTTTAGGGTCAAATAATATTACACTCAATATTTTATTTTACAGTATTTAATTAATTTACGTTTGATTATTCTTTTGAAATATGTAAAAATAGATAGCAATTAATTAAAAAAGGTTTTTAATCACGTCTTTGATACAGAAATCGAAAGTGAAATGTAATTAAAATAACTGATCTCTCTCTTTAAGTATTTTAATGTCAGTTCACCCCAAATTAAATAATTAAACGCTTTTTAAAATATATTTATGTTTCAATGTAACTCGTAATAAATTATTGAAGCTTTTGGAAAATAAATTCATTCAATGATTTGCGAAACTGTTCTTCAGAGTAATATATGTATATAAATGAGGAATCTTTGCAGTATGGGTTTTTTTCCATAATCGATGTTTAAATGCTATTTAGTCCATTATTTTTATCGTATTTTAAACTTTAATGTATAAGAATAAACTTGGAACTCTCTTTATGTAATTCTAGTTCCAAAGTAAGTATGCACCTAACATATTTTATAATTTCTTTAAGCAAAAAATGACTATATGTATTGAAACATACTGCTTAACGGTTCTATCATTTCAATTCTTTTTTTTTTTTGGATAGAAATAATCTCCACGATAATTAATTTTTCCTACAGCTATTTTCTCAAGTCTTGGTTCTGCTGATCACTTGCCCTAAGTAATGGTATAATACAGCTCTTCTCAAACTGTTAGGCGCGCCCCCTAGTGGGGCTTGATAACCCTGTAAGGGGTGCGCGAGCGTATCAAAAGGTCAAAAACAAAGGATTTAAAAATTTCAAATTTACTGCAAGAAACAAAGCCAAATATACATTCGGACATAATAAAAATAGAATACACATTTGCACTGATATAATATACTTAAAAATGTATCTGTACCTCACAATGTATTTGATAATTAAACTCACAATACTAAATTAAGAACAAGTTTAAAAATTACTAGTGATTCACATAGGCTTGTCATATACAGAATTTAATACTTATCTTGATAATTTGTACTATTTATGATTAAAATCGTATTGTAGCTTTAACGACAAAGTGCATTATTGTGTATCACTCAATACGTTTTTATTGTGTGAAGGGGGGGGCGCGATGAAAATTATGGTTGAAAATTGGGTCGCAAGCATTGAAAGTTTGAGAAGCACTGATATAATATGCATAGAAATTGATTGGTATGTATTCTATAAATATTGGTAATATCGATAAGATCCACTTTTCGACGTAACACTTTCTCATCTTTCGTCAAGAAGAACTCGAACCCATATCTTACTAAATTCCAAAACGTAAAGTAATTTACTTACTTGAGAAAAATAAGATGCTGTTATTAAAATTCATTGCAAATGACAGCAATTTGTTCAAATTATTTGATTAGATACATAAAAAGTAAAATTTAAGCTCGTTTTTAGAACTTCAAGAATGAAACTTATTTCAGTATTATAATTATGTTGGTATTAAAATTTATGTTAACATATGATGTATATAATTTTTTTAATTATGATTAATTTCCACAACTTATCTTTATATTAAAAGCATCTATTAAATATACTACAGTTTTTAAAAAGTTAAAAGTGCAGTTACTCATTCTTTGGTTGGTAATTTTAATTTGAAAAAATATTAATTTCTTCAGGATAATATCTTATTTGTTCCAGTCTTAAAAACTTATCAAGAAAACTATCATTTCAAAGGCAGAGAAGTACTACAAAGAAAAATCATTAAATATTATCTTGAAAATATATAAAAAGTCCGAGTAACAAAGCAAAGATTTTTTTAATTACATAGTTCCTGCAAAAGAGAAAAAAAATTGATTTCCATACCAATTTCTATTGTGCTGTGACATTTTTAAACTCAGAAGGTATTAAGGGGCTTACAAAAGCGATGTATAATTCTTTAAAAGAGAATTTGAAAAAAAATAATATGCATTTCTCTTAATTTTCTGAAAAGAACAAGTTATTAATTCTGCTTTAATTAATATTTAAGTTACAACGTAATACATCTTATTTATTTTCTAATCATTTAGATATCCATATATACACTACAAGAAATGAAATGGTACTGCTGATTTATTTCAAACTAAAGGTTAGCAGAATAGAAAATTCTATCACAAATATGTAGTAATGTTCATATCTTTTTCTACAACGTATTATCGAAATAATAACTAAAGGAATTTCGAATAAAACGAAATAATCTTTGATTATTCCGCAAGATATATATTCATTTTTTGAGCAATATGAGTCAAGGAAAAAGTATATAAATTCCTATTGATATCATTGTATTGTAACGTCTACATGATGATCTCCGAGAGGAATAAAAATAATTCAAAATTGAATAATTTGTTTATTTGAATACCGTATCTATAAGAAGTAGAACTACATATCTATGAATAAGTCCTTCAACATATTTACTGTCATGAAAACTTACAATGTCTTGCCTAGAGCTCCAAGGTTTTATGGTAAACAAAACAAGAAACATAATAAATTATTCTGATTATTTGTTGTCATGCACATAATTTGATAAATAAGATTCGTCTGTTCACTAATATTCTGTGCTGAGGCTACGGTAGCAGTGGTTATATTTATCAGTTTTTTTTTTGTTTTTTTTTAGTGTCCAGTTTTAATTGCAGTAGTGTATTGGATATTATCACTGTCGTCCTGGGAAAGCCTACAAGGCAACGGTAGTTCTGAAGCCTTATAAAACAATAAAAATTGACTCATAAGTAATAATTGAATGACCACAGGAAAACCACCCATTCATACAAGAAAATCACTCTACCCTACGTCGAAATCTTCCGGCAAAATGCATACTTCTATAACTAAAATATCAAAGGAATAAAATGATGAGGATGCCTCAATTTAGGAAATCTATTATTTTGCATTTATTTTGGTGGTGACAGGAAAAATGCAGGAAAAACAGCGACTGTAATACAAATACAACCACGATTTTCAGTATTTAGAACAACTTTTTCCTACAGGAAAAGAAAGGATGCATACTAAACCATGTCAAATTGTACAAACAAAAAAAAAAAAAAAATCGTAAGGAGTCTAGGTATTTTTGTCCAGCGTATCCCTACATTCCATCACTTTACGTTGATCCTTGTTTTAAAGCTCATCATACACAACAACAACAGTACAATTAATTTTTAAAATTTTTGAATACATTACTATATATATATATATATATATATATAATTATTATTTTACAAAGTAATTGTTTTATAAGTTATTTTAATTATAAAATTTTATAATTAATATGTTTTTCACTACATAAATTTTTTATTCATCCTTTCTAATAATTCCAAACTAAAATGGAGATATGTGATTAATCTGTAATTGTAGCACACACTACTAGATAGCTTATAAGTGGCAGTTTAGGTACGCATGCTTACTATGAGATATCTCGAGATTGGCAGTGAAGTGGTTTACTAAGTTTTTGCTTGTAAAAATTTCTCACAATACGATGACAAAAATGTAACCAGTTTTTAGAAGAACAACAGTGAGTTGCAATTAAAAGAATCAGTTTAAAGTTGTACGAAATATGTATGAACTGTTCTTCGAAATATTATATTTAATGTTATTAATATAAGTTTGCAATTGTGTCTCGGTATAGATTGTAAAATAAATATTTTCTTTATTCAAACAATATCCATCAATTGCTTATGTTTCAAATATTTAAATTCAGTTTAACAGATTTTATATTAGAAATCTCAATGTAATATGTTGTTCATGTGTGTGATTTGAGGACCAAGAATCATATTCTGAATTTTAAAAAAATCAGAAATTTAGCTTAAAATGGGGATTTTTGATCCATAAACAACAAAATGAGTTTGCTGATCTTTAGTTATATGATTTTGGTATTTAGTCATCACTGATTCTTAAGTATCTGTTACTTATTTTTTATATCTTACATACATCTTCAAAGTAGGCATTACACAAGTACTGTAATATCCAAAAATATTAACAGTCTAAATTTAAAATGTATTTTTCCTCACAAAATAAGGAAAAACAGATCAGTGCATTCTGATAAAAAAATCAAGAGAGAGAGAGAATTTCTCAGTAACTTTAAAATATATTATTAAAGTGTTTGCACACGCGGAAGTGGTCAAAAGATCATACTAAAGATATTTAATAGATCAACAACTTTGTTAACCAAATGGGTTTTAATTTTAGGGAAAACATATACTTTTAAAAAAAGTTACAAAGCTTATCTTTAAATAACGTTTTGCATAGAATAAATAATTGCATGGGTTAACTTTTTATTTAAAGAAACAAAACTGATATAACCGAAGCAATAATTAGGATGTAATGTGAAACATATTTGTTTTGAACAGAATCCCCCTTTCCTGTAATTAAACGTCAAAATAATTTAATACTATTTTGGAACTCAACACATCGAAATATTTTGGAAACATTGCATTAGAAATTTACCATGCAATTGTTTCTATTGCTACGCTACCGCTTCCATGTATTATTTGGGTACGGTATCCTAGTGGTCCAGCTCACGGTCTGGTGTCTGGCATGTCATGAGTACGAGTCTTGTACCATTGAAGATCCCCCGGCAGGGAGCCAATGCACGTAAAATCTGGCAGGGCTCAAACATCTTCCTGTTGGTGAGAGGGCTGACAGTCCATGTGTTATCCTCGTTACTTGATCGTGGTTCAAAATTACGAGATCCTTCGCCCAAAAGACCTCGTGCTGTTTTATAATACGACGTAAATATTACTCTCACTTAAATTCCGTGTTATATTGTTAAATTCTATGCAGAAGTTTTATTGTTTAAGAGATAAACTAAATAAGCATTCTTAAATATTTTCAAACATGTATTTACGTATTTAATAGATATTCTGATGTTGTATTTAAATCATTGCATATATTAAAATATCTAAGCGATAACCATGATGTAATTACTTTTTTTTAAAGTTACTATGAGCTTCTTATAAATAACTCACATCTAATTTAAATACAATTTGTATTTGAAGAAATTAAAAACTAAAAGTGTATTTAATTACATTGAAAATATATATAATTTCTAAACTAAAATATTTAAGAGCTATGAGGTAGTATTTATAATAATCTATGTTTATATTCAGAACAAGAATATCCTTTACCCAATTAATAACTTTTAATGCAAAACACTCCTTCTTCTGCAATTTTATGAAAAAAAAATATTTTTAAAAATATTATGTAAAACGTAAAAAGTATATATTATATATATATATATATATAATTTATCTAAAGGAAATTCGTCTTTTATATTTTCCCATTCATTTTGACAGGGAAATAGTAATAATAATATTAATAAATAACCCAGCACAAATATTATTCCATGAAAGTATTAACTTAAGCGCTATATTTTCCTTCAAAGAAATATTTTTCATACCATGATCACATCTAGCGCACGTGAAATGATTCATATATACTCTGTGTAAGTTGCGATTCGTTTTCCGACTCTTAATAAATGGTCGATTTTTAAACCATTTTCTTTCATTGCCATATGGTTCATAGAATGTAATCATCTTTTCTTTATGGACCTTTTTATCAACCCATTTCCTCTTCTTGACACTTCCTCACTTATCAGAATTTTCCTACCCTATTTTCTTGGGAGTTTTGACAGGTTTTTTGTTCCTAGTTTTGTTGTTTTATTTCTTATTTTTTTCAGTTCAAAATGTTCCATTTTCTGTAATGTATTTCGATTCATAACACGTAAGAAAACAATATTTCCTGTGTTCCTATCTTCTCTTTATTTATTTGTCTTCTTATGATGAAGAATAGGAATATTTCATTTTGTTCAAAAATACCTAGTTAGTTTTTATTGACATCTAGGTATTTTCTTTTAATAAAGTGTCATTTTTTACACACATTATGGCATTTTAGACACAATTGGATTATGGTTTCCTTCTTTAAATTGATAGTCGTTTATTCTCGCCTTCCATTTTCACTTTTATCCTTTGATAATTATGATTGAAGTGCGCGCTTAAACAATTTAACTGTCATTTTAAATCTTTATTTACCTTTAAAACATTTTTTGAAGTGAAAACTTCTTTAGCGGCGTTGGGCACTTTTCGGTAGGGGAAAATCTTATGGGTTCGCATCACCGACATGCTTGGACTGGCGCATGCGCAGTCTGCTGTTCGCATCAGACACTTTTTGGATGGGGGAAATCTGGCGCTTTAGCGTCACCGACATGCTGAAAGCAGAGCATCTGTAGCTATACAGCTGACGTATAGTGCTGTGTATATCTTATAAGTGAAATTGAATGGATTTAGTGAAAAATTCTTTGTGTATATACTGTGCATTGCTCATTGCGATTCCGAGAATGGGCAATACATATTAATGGTTGTCGTTTATATTTCGTCTGGAAAATCTATGAGACAGATACAACAATTTTTATTCGAAAATTGGATGATTTATACAAAAGAAGGTTCTGAAATACTCAAAAAAAGATTTGGTGAAAAATATGATAATGTATCGATGATTTTAAGTGGAGACTTCAATATTAACTTTGCAGATGATAAAAATCTTCCACTAATTGAATTTCTAAATGAAACGCTTAATTTAAATATGTCCAATGATCGAAAACTCAGTACTACAAAATATAAAACGACGATCGATGCGGTTTCCCTCGATACTGAATCAAACATTTTCCTTTCTAACTTAAATTACCATAAGCCTTTTGTGTCTTTTTTAGAACAAAATGAAATAATTGTACAAAAGGCAAAACAAGTACAAACAGTCTAAGTATTAATGAAATTAATGATGACAATGATGCAAACAATTAAAATAATGTTAAAAATCAAGTACATTGAAATTTAAGTAAATACAAATACTATCCATAAATAATATGATTGTATATTAATTGTTATTTCAATTGAATTGTATTTATATTTTGTCTTGATCTTGTACAGCTCGTAATATATTTGAATAATAAAAAAACATATAATCATGCATTTAGTTGTTGCTCGGAGTGTCAATAGATGTGAAAACCAGATTGATGTTGATAATTTTAATTCAAACTAAGAAATTTCAAATTTTAATACTAAAAGTTCTAAGTTTTCACTTCTATCGGCAGTTTCTATAACTGCCAATTTTTTTATCATTATTGGGGAAACGTAGTAGGGGAAACGTAGGGGAAACGTAGTAGGGGAAACGTAGTTTTACTTAACTTAAAATTCGATTGCACAAACAATTAATTTTAAGTTAAAACTGTAATTTTTGTCACATTGATGAATAAATAAATATTTTAGCACTTATAAATCACAAAAAGATGTAAATTTCATAAATTGTGAAAAGTATCCTTCTAAGTTCGGAAAGCGATATTTTGTAAAAGCGTATAAATGAATGATTTTTTCCCCATTTTTTCTGTTACTTGAATAAGAATATACAGGTAAAAATGTTTTATGGATACAATTACAATAATATAATAAAATATTTAAGTGCAACTTTCAGCCAAAAAAAAGAAAATCTGGAATATTTTCCAAATATTCTCCTTTTAGGAATATGCTTTTATAATAATGTTTTGTTTATATATAGGTAAGACTTCTTTACGAAGCCTAAATTAAGATTTTTAATTAATTTCTCATTATTTTTCAGAATTTCTATGAAGTGAATTAATAAACATTATTTGTGCGAAAACATCCCTATATATATATATATATATATATATATATATAGCCATATATATATATAGCCATATATATATATATATATATATATATATAGTGGGTTATTTTAATATATGTATTTTACAAATTTATGCCGATGCTCTGTATAGAAGGCTTATTTACATATATTAAACCTTAAAGAACAATTTTCCTGAAAAGAAAAAGGTTTGAAAATACTTAATTCTTTAATTTTTCGCCATATTGCAAATAAATATATTTTATTGTAATAAAATTCTCAAAACAAATATATATATATATATATGTCAGGTTTGAAAATATTAGCTTTAAAATTAAGGGAGTAAGAAATAAAAATAGAGCGAACTCTTTATCATCGCGTAAGGATTTGTGGGTAAATAAGTCTATTTAAAGGTGGAGCGAGCGCTGACGAAGGAGAACCCCCTCCCCAGCATCCAACCAGAGAGCAGCTTCTCAGCTCTCTCCCATGCAACTTTCTCAGCAAGAAATTCAAGAGAACTTCCATCACCATAGGCATGCCTACCGGACTAGTCCTGTCAACGAACTGCCAAGACGTATCTCGCAGACGGAAAAACCCACTTTCGCCATCTTCCACATCGCAGAAATCCAGATATGGGATGGAGGGCTGCTTTGCAGCCCATATGCCCACAGATTCTCCGTAATCACCGTAATCACGAAGGAGAACGCGTACTGGAAAAGGCTTAGCTGGTGGACTCCTGGCCGGATTACCGTATTTTGTTCTACTCTGTTGCGCGCCTAAGGGCCGCCATGTTGGATATTTGATGATTCACAAGCAGAATAAAGAACCTTTTTGTAGAGATGATGCCCTCCTCTCTCTCTCTCTTATTTAACCAGCAGGCCTGGGGCCTGTCATATATATACCTAGATTGTATTTCAAGTGACACTAACTAGTAAAAAAATTAATCATTTTATTTATTATATGCTTTTTCAAAATCAAGGATCCGAACAGAGTCTGATTCCTCTGTGACCTGAGGATTTCCTCGATTCTTTTGAAATTTAAATCCGCACCCTTAGCAGATTTAAAACAAAGTGCAGGATTAACAAATAATATCAACATCGTTGACTTCGATAATCTCACTAAATTTCAGATAGAACAAAGAGTCAACCCCCTAAGTGTGTTCTACAATTATGACCATAAAATTTTTATAAAAAATGGTGAATTCGGACCATACTTTATTTTTGCAATGATTTAGGGACTTAAAACGAAAATATTGATTCAAATAGTCTGACAGACCCTTCTTTTCCTTCTCTCTGAAATATAAAACGAATTCTTCAACATTAATTTTGATGAATTGATCCAATTGTTTCAAAATTCTGTGCAAAATCAAATTCTACAGCCTGGGATATGTTATTAGCTCGGGTTTTGTTATACTTATTCTTATAATTATGTCTTTAATCGTATAATGAAAGATGTAGTTGCATCATTAACTAATATTATATTTCTAATTATACTATTCAGTAATAATTAGACTTAATAATTTAATTCTTTGTTGAACAGAATTAGATTTTATTACAAATTAAAAATTTATTTTATCTTTCGAATACTAACTAGTAGAGTGTTATGATTTTACACCTTTTTTGAGATTTCTATCATTCCAGTACACATTTTGAACGAACAGCTAGGAATCAAGTATGCAGTGGGCTCCAAATATTTTTTAAACTTGAAAAAATCATTAAAAAAAGAAAGAGAAATAACGATGAAGAAGTACTGTTTGCAAGAAAGTGGTCACACAAGAGCCTATTTTTAGTGTCAACAACATTTTTATTTCAAAAAACCACTGGTAAAGCGTGCTGAATATTTGAATCCCAATGTGCAGTTAAAAAGTAAACTCCAAAAATTTATTCTTCAAATAACAATTGTTCAACATATCTCCAGACGGCCATGCGATCTCTCAATGTCGACCAATCGATCTGTTCTAAAGAAAGGTAGTTAAAAGGAATCGTTTTACTGGATTAGTATATTATAGAAGTGCGCCATTCTGCATGGAGCTTATTACAGATAACACTCATATCTGACTCAATGCTGGCACGACTAAATAAATATATTTTCGCTGCTAAAAAAAAGCCTACTACCTTATGAGTTTTGCCTTGCAAACCGCACTTCTTTATGATTTATTTTTCTTGTTTTTATGAATTTTGGAAAAGTTAAACGAACTTTTTTGGCAAGCCCTGCATATTAAACCTCAACTAATAAATTATCTTCACCGATAACCCTATTCAATTAAAATCCCTCAGATTGCAATAAAATAGCGCATAACGTAATAGATTTTACTTATTTCTATTCATCTTTAATAGTTCTCTTTAATTGTATCTGAGAAAATTATTTACATAAAAATAGAAAAAAATAGAATTCATCTACTTTGCTAGGTTCTTTAGATATAAATAAACTCAATAAAAATAATTGACATTAATTAGATACAGAAATAGCTGTACAGCTTATATTATCTTATACATACACGCCATAACAGAAACAATGATGCACCAAGAACGAGTTGTCCGACAGAGACAAAAATTGGTGGGTAGAATGATTATGTACAGAATAAAAAAATCTTTACAATTTCGGAAAAATTAAATGATTTATTTCACAGTTACATATTTACAAAATAACGAGTTCTATAAGGTGTTGACCCATCTTTAGAATAGATGCAAGCTGCCTCACGATGCGGCATTGCGAGATAAATCACCCTGATAGTTTCCTGCGGTATTTCATGCCAAATGTTTTCCAATTGTCAGGACTGGTCATTAACATTGCCTAGTAGATGCGTCACCTTCTCATCATATCACAGATATACTCATTTAGAGAGAGATCTAGCGATTTGTTTTGCCAACGAAATATTTGGCAAGATGTAAGACAGTTCATAGCAACACTTGACGTATGCGGTCTGGCATTATCTTGCTGAAAAATAAGGCTAGGGCACTGCGAAAGAAATGGTAGCAAAACAATTCTCAGAATGTCGCTGACGCACCGCTGTGATGCAAGTGTACCTTTGATGATGACCAAAGGAGCCCGACTGTTAAAAGAAATGTCTCCCCAGACCATAACCCCTGGTTGAGGACCTGTCTGGCGTGGAATAGTGAAAGCAGTATAGACACGTCTTCCATGATCATCAGGACACAGTTAGACGTGGGATTCATCGCTAAACACCATACGTCTCCATTCAGCTTGATTCTAGCCTGATTGAGTAAGATCACCACTGTAATCTAACTCAAAAGTGCGAAGGCGTGAGAGGGCAGATGGTGTAGCGGTCGATACGAGCGCAAATTTAGTTTTATCAGTGAATAGTAATGGTGTACACTCGTGTGCGGGCCGCACGTCTGGTGGGTGATAACAATGAATCATGTGCTGTGACAGCTGATCTGACAATTAATCTGTCCTTCCGATCTACTCTGGCTCTAGGCCAACCGCTACCATCATGACGCTAAAATCTGCCATTGCCCACCTATTTCTTAATAGCTTCTTCTAATGGTCCCATCACTTCCACCCACATGTCGAGTGATTCTCCGAATTGCTCAACCTGTATCTTTCAATCCAATTATACGTACTCTTTCAAACTCTGACAGTTGCTAGGAATGAGTTTGAATCCTACGATCCTAATTAAAAGGTATCTTAAATCGCAATGCTACAGAAATTTTGACCATCAGACTGAGAATTTCTTCTTTTAGACACCTACTTAATTTTCAGTTTTAATGTAGCTCTTGATATTAATTCATTGAACACCAAATTTTAATCATTTGCATGTTTGGTACAAATGTCTTTACATACGAAATTTCATTTCAAACGAGCATTTCCTTCTTGGTGCGTCGTTTGTTTTGGTTATAGTGTGTGTATGTGTGTGTGTGTGAACATAACTACATCAACAATACATTAAATTATTGGGTTGTTCGGAAAGTAATTTCGTTTTTTTTTGTGGAAATGAAAGACAGTTTTCGTATAATAAACAAATACTTTATTAAATTATATATTGGCCGTTCTGGTCCAACACCTTTTGCCATCTTTCTGGTAGTAGCATAATTCCACGCTCATAAAATGTTTGATCTTTGCTGGCAAAAAACTGATCGAGGTGGTTTTTGACTTCTTCATTTGAGGTGAAGGTTTTACCGTCTAAAAAATTTTGGAATGACCGGAACAAATAATAATCCAATGGTGCCTGGTCTGGAGAATATGGTGGGTGTGGCATTGTATCACATTCAAGCTGTAAAAGCTTTTGGCGAGTGACCAAACTTGTGTGAGGTCTCGCGTTGTCTTGGTGAAACACTACACCTTTCCTTTTGATTAGTTCTGACCTTTTCTGTTGAAGTGCATCATTCAGTTTGTCCAGCTGATGACAGTACACTTCCAAATTAATCGTTGTGTTTTATCCGGTAAAAGCTAAAAAAAAACGATTCCTTTGAAATCCCACCAAACAGACAGCATCACCTTTTCTTGGTGAATATCGGCTTTGGAAATGGTTTGAGCCGGTTCATCTTTTTTGCTCCATGACCTCTTGCGTTTGACGTTGATGTATACAACCCATTTTTCGTCCCCAGTGATGATGCGCTTCAAAAACGGATCATTTTCGTGACGTTTGAGAAGCGAATCGCAGACGTCAATGCGGCGACACAGATTTCTCTCTGTGAGAACATGGGGAACCTATACATCGAGCTTCGAGGATAATCCAAGGCCTTTCAAGTGGTCAAAACTGTTGAATTTGATAAATTTAACCTCAATCCGATCTCACGTGTTGTTATTCACCGGTTCGCATCAACTAATGCCTTTATCGCGTCTTTATCAGCTTCAACCGGCCTTCCTGAACGTGGTGCATCTTCGACATCAAAATTGCCGGATCGAAATTTAGCGAACCAGTTCTGGCACTGGCGTACTGCCAACACACCTTATCCATACACATCGGTCAATTTCTTTCTGGCTTGAACAGCATTTTTACCCTTTCTGTAGTAAAACAGTAATATATATGTCGAAAATGCTGCTCATCGCTCTCCATATTTAAAAGGGCACCAACCAAAGACTACTGCGTAGAATTAATTGGAATTTTTCACACACAAGCCTTGTTAGTATATGAGCTCTCAAAGCATATAAAAATTATACGGCTTAAATGTGAAGTTGGGTGCAAAAAATACAATTAAATCCTCTGTCGGGAAAAAACGAAATTACTTTCCGAACAACCCGATTGTTTGAGCAACTTATTCATGAACTTCTCATTATAGGCAAAACATAAAGTAATAAAACTCAATGTAATTTCTTACCTCAATATCCTAAATAAATTTCAACGTGCAATATTAATGAAAAACTGTTTTGGTATAGAGCTAAAGATAATAAATTATTTTCATTGCACTAGTTATTGTTATAAAAAAGATGATTTCAACTTCAATATTAAAATACTATATTGAAGCAGTAAATGACATATTTACACATTTCTATTACAAAATAAATTATATACAAGCAACATATATATATATATATGTGTGTGTGTGTGTGCTTTTGTGTATGTGAGTCTGTGTGTGTGCGTGGGGCAGTGGAAGCCGAAAGGTCACTATGGATGGTCATCATCGTGAAAACGTAACCAGTGTTGATTGTGTATTGAGTCGTGGGTTCTACTAATGTTTTCACTGAAAATCAACTGGATAGAAGGCCAATGGATGTGAAATCTGTTCCAGAATCAAATTCCTTTTCTAAACGACAGGTGTAAATTTGGAAGTTGGGAGATAGACTAAAGTGTCGTTCTCCTCACTTGGAAAAGATTGAAAATCACGAGGTATGTCATTAACAAATAAATTTAGTGTAGAATAAAATTTTGTTCATAAACAATCCATAAATGAAGTGACAAATATGCAAAAATATGATGAAAATGAAAAATACAAAAATTAACTTCATTAGATACTGTTTAAGACTGTATTGACCATTTTCATCCATAAAGTGTTGTTATTTCAATGAATGTTTCAGAAGCAAAAACTATAAATTATGTATTCTTTATACTCAATATGCCATTTTACAAAAATGAATAAATAAATAAAATTAAAATTGAATTGTTTTTAAAGCTATTTTTTATTTTCAAACTAAATTTTTTAAATAACTGTTAATAATTAGACAGAGTAATAATGGTTTTCTATCGTTTTTGCTAATATACAAACTTGTAAAGCGAGCCATGACATACTTTTAATTTCATATATATATATTCTACTTTTTGCATGAGTTTCATAACAGCATTCAAATAAATGTAACAGTTTTTAAAACATTCAGTGTTTCAGTGTTTATTCGCATTAATATCATGTTCTATATAAAACTGATTATTTCAAAGTATTCTGTTATTTGACTCAAAGTATAGCGAAGAAAATGTTTGAACTGATCAAATGCATTTTGGCTCTAAGGCATTCACTTAATAAATCATCAAAATAAAGAAAAGTTTCAGCAATAAAAAGCCTAGTTTAGGAAGCTATTCTGTTGGAAATCTTTAAAGATGTTAAAAAAATTCTAAGAAGTCCTAAGAGAAATGTTACTGCATTTTTTTGTTAACACCCTTTCTCAGATAATCGCATATTTATTAAGCAATTTCTGGAATATATTGGAATATTAATCAAACATTAGGCATTTCTTTCACGGTACATCACCATAATTTGGTGTAATTACTTCTAATCACCTTTTCAGACTTACGCATCACCCCTCGTTCTTTTTTTTCAATTTACGTCATCCATTGGTGCGTCTCTTTATTGCCAGGTAAGGCTTTGAACATAAATTTTCTTTAGAAAAATACTTGTTTGGTGTAATATATTCCGTTCATGTAGGTTTGAATTAAATCTCTGTGAGAATTGACAGGATCATTTGTTCTTTATCAGGTGACAAGAGGACTGACATTTATTAAAATAGTTTCGCCACTTGTACTGAATTGTAAATAAATTTTCCTCATACTAGATACCAATTCTTTAAAATAAAATGATTATATTTAGCTTCTAGACAATCAACGACTGGTGTTTCCTGTTGAATAATTTGATTGCGTATATGATAATAATTAACAAAGCATGAAAATTGTCAGCTTACAGATAAGTAACATTAGGTAATTAAATATGTCAAAACATAGATGTTATTAGGTGGTAGTTGTAGAATATAAATGTTTTATTATTATTTACGAGGAACTAGAACATAAATTTAAGGCGGGTTAAAAAAACTACATTTAATTAAAATAATTAGAAAACACCTTTTTTTCTTTCTTCATGGGAATTTGATGTGATGCGTATATATATTCTTGATATTAATAGGAATGAAAAGAAGAAGTACCAAACAAGACGAGGGTCTTATTTTTGACTAAGTCCATATGTTAATGCATACCATAACATGGTGTAAATAAGTGTTCAACAGAATCTCATGAAACATAAAATGTCATGAAGAAATTGAAAACATACATTTATATTTTGATACATTCAAAAATAGAAAACAAATAATAGAATACAGAATTCAAGAAATATATATATATATATATATATATTTAAAAATGTCTCACACATTGGGGTTGGTATTACATATATTTATGTGAGAAGTTTTCATGAAATTTGTGAAGTTGAAAAAAAGCATATAATTTTTCCCTAAGAAAATGTGCTACACACACACAAACTTACTTTACTTTTTTCAAGTGTTAAAGAATATTAATGCTTGCATTCTCGTTCTTTATAATTTTTATGAGTGCGTGATGTTAAATTTTCAACAGTGGGTGAGGTAACTTCGGTGAGAAATGGTGTGGTTTAATACATAAAGTTTTTTAAAATTATTAATTCGCTTAAAATAAAAGCTTATAACAGTTATTGAATTTTTAGAACATTGGGCTTACTGAAATGTTTCAAACACAAATAAATGTTTTTTTTAAATTAAACCTTCGACAATTAGGTGATTTTTATTTCTAAAATGTATTAGGTTTTAATTTAAAAAGTGAATTTCCCCCTCCATTTCAGAATTTGTGTTGGACTTAAACGTAATCTTTACAGAAGAAGCAATATTTCGGAGAAATTTAGTATAGTTTTAACAGATTGTATTAAATCGTCCAGATGTTGGAATTATTCTTTATACTAATATTACTAATATATAATAAATAAGATATTATTATTAAAATATATTACACGGTATCATACCAATACAATGCAGCACTTTTAACAAACATTTAAATCGGCATTTCTCAAACTGTGGGGGCATGATAATCCTATCATGAGGGCATATAAAAAAAGTCAAAAATGAAAGATTTAAAAAAATATATTAGTTTAATGAAAGGAATCAAAAGAAAATACTTTCTAATATAATAAAAAATAAAATGCATATTTACACTGATATAATATATTTATAAGTGTATCAGTATTCTGCACAATGTATTTCACCATTTTCATCAATACTAATTTGAGAACTAGTTTATTACTTATTACAGACCCCATGGGTTTGTCATATACAAGATTATATACAGAGTTTTATTCTTTTCTTGCTAATTTTTACCGTTCATAATTGAAGATGGGGGATAATTGGAGGGGCATGTTGAAAATTAAGATAGAAAATTGGGTCACACATATGAAAGTTTGAGTAGCACTGATTTAAAAACATTGCAGTTTAATCTCAAGAAAAAAAGATTTTTCAACCAAATAATTTTATTTGTCTGAGTATTTTATCCCGTCATAACGCATTACAAAGCAAGTTTGTCGCTGAGATTAAAAGCAGTCCTCTTCATATAGTGAATGTGTTTGGTAAATATTATCACTTTTCACTAAGGCTGTCACGAATAAATGACATCTAATAAAGAGAAAGCCATTATTCTTCTAAAAAAACCGTTGCAAAGTATTTTTAGAACGTCTTAACTAATTGGTTTCGATTGTTTAAATTAAGTTATTTTGATGGATGTATTACTCTCATTGATCTAAAGAACCAACAGTAATCATTTAAGTTATACACATTTATTTTTTATTCGTATAAAAGTGAGATATTCGAAATGCTATTTAACAGCTGAGAATTTTATAATAAAAATGTCAGATTAACTGTTATGCTTTTTATCCAAGAAAACAAGTAGATATATTTTGATGTTCCAATCCATCAGTATAATTACACAATGCAACCAAATGGGAAAGTTGTACTCTCTTGCAATCTTCTCATGTATGAGTTTCTCAGGCTTAAGTCCTCAATAGCTGTGGAACCTATTTTTTTTCCTGAGCTGAGAAATATAACATAAGCTTTTGAATAATTTCAAATACATAAAATTTGCAGTGTTCTAATGTATCACACAAAATATTTTAATTATTATGGTTTATGGGTATCAAAAACTTATTATTCTACATAATGAAAAATTCCGAATAGAATAACACATTAATTATACTTTTATGTGTGGCTTTCAGTAAAATATTTTGTACTTGGACAATAAATAAGGTATTAACTAGCTTTATTATCTGAATGGAACTATTATTAAATAAATGCATTTTTATAAGTATACACAAATAAATATTAACAAAATACATTATTTTTTAGTACTTTCTTTAAGAGAAATGATATCTAAGGAAAAAATTTCAACTTATTAGTTAACTCTTCTCAGTTCTCTATCTACAAAAGTTTATCACGAAACAAAATTGTAAAGTATCGACGAAAGGTGAATTCCAATTACATTTTGTGAATAAACCAGCAGACAGAACTTTTTACTCAGGAAAGACTGAGTTTCTTTCAGCATAAATCATATAACTACGCCAACAAAACATTTGTCGAAAGGGAAAAAAGTAGGCCACATGTACTTTTTTTAGAAAACTAGGCATCCATTTTCAACCATCGTAACAAACACAAATAAATAAACAAAAAAGAGAAATAAAACTGGGAAATATTGTTTGGTTTGCTTTTTCATAAATCTTACTGTAATGGAGAAAAGAAAAGGTTTTCAGTGAAGAAAATAAAGCAAAAATATATGGAACTTGAATTGTCTCCAATTAAATGGCTATTTTGGGGAGGATTTGGTGGCTTCAAAGGTAATGTAAAAGAAATTAGAAAACTATTGAAGATAATCCACGAGGATGAGAAAATAAACTTCTGAATTACGAAAGTATTTATGCAAATGACCATCTATGATGTAATTTAATGGAGGTACCAAGAAAAAAAAATCTATTTCTGATCACAAATAATGAGCTTAGACAATGGTTTATGAAATTTTATATATTGGAATTTTTGTATATTTAAATATATTGATTTTTTTTAATTTTAACTAAATATAATAGAAGAAATATTGCTTAATTTTATATAAGTTGTTAGATTTCCATTTTAATGCGAGTGCACGTATTTTTGCCTTTCACTTTATATCATAACATTCATTTAACAGTTTCATCACAATCATTTTCAATGATCTATTTAAGCAATAAATATTTCTTTTGTCTTATGCATATACATAGGAATGTGAATTCGCCTTCAAAGCCCCGCTTTCTTCCGATATAGCACGCCATCAATCCAGGAAACAGCTATACGGCGGAAATTCATTATATTTTCACCAATAAAAAGCTAAGAAGAAATCCATGCAAAGATTGATGCTTTAATAGATGTCGTTGAGACGCCAAAGTGGATGTGCATTTTAATCGATGCGATTATGATGTCGAGATTAATTTATTGAATGGAGATTTTTGAAAACATCTCTTACTTAAGTTATATTTAATTTACTTATATTACGAAAGATGAGGCTTTTTAACTTAAAATACTGTCCATAGTTTTCCACACACTTTTTATATACCCTAAGACCCGGCGTATAGTGCACAACGGCGTATAAAGCACCACTATACTTTCAGGTTGTATTTTTTTAAATTTTTCATTGTATTCACCGTAAAACGCCCTTTTTTCATGAATAAATCTGAAATGTACTTGTACAATGTTCTTATGATTTGAAGTCGTTTGTTCTCTACAACTAGTATCCCAAGTTTTAGAAAAAGAAAACCGCTGACACTGTAGAACAACAGCCCTTTGAGTTTATATTTAATGTAATTTCTTTTAAATAAAGAGTAATTTGATTTTATTTTTTCCTATTAAAAATGCGCATTATACGCCGGATTTTACGGTCAATACAATATTTACAGTTGTACATAAAAAATAAACTATTCAAGAAATTATCAATATAATATGGGAAATTTGAATCCTTCAATTCATTTAAAGTAGTTTAAATGCTAAAAAAATGAAAATTCAAGCATACTTTATAAAATTAAGTTTGAAATTTTGAATTCATTCTTATTAGGGTATTAATAATTTTAATTTTATATTTATAATTTTGTATGTTTTCTTATTATGCATTTTTATCAATAAATATATTGCTTACTGTGCTTGCCTCTTCGAAAAAGCAATATCCTAATCAAACCTCCGTCCAAGCTTTGCGGATTCAACAGCACGACAGCGTGGCGCTGGATGATGTTCTATTTTGTATGTGCAGTGTTCTTTTGACGCATATTCTTATCATCTTGTCCCAGAGCAAATATCGACTCACATCCGTTGGGACAAATAGATGAAGTAAAATTTACATGTAGCAAAAAAAAAAAATGTATCGTGCTCCTCTATGATAAATGGATTGAAGAACATAAACCAGTGTTTATGAACCGCTTGGTGACATGGCGCATTATCATCCATGAATATGAAGTCAGGACCGACAGCACCTCGAAAAAAAGCGAACATAAGGATCAAGAACTTCTTCTATTTATCTTTGAGCACTCACAGACCCCGTGTCAAAGGAATGGAGGTCTGTGCGCCGTCCATCATGATGCCTGAACATACCATTCCTCCCCTTGATGTAAAATGATGTTTTTCGTTAAGTTTCTTGATTCAAAACGTGTTCCACTTTCCCTCCATATCGGTACCCACCGAGAATCATTACTCAGACTAAACTGGGACTCGTCACTGACCATCACATTGGCCCACTCTTTTACACTCTAATGATGATGTTTCAACTCCAGTTCAAAGGAGCGCGTTTATGAGCAGACGGGAGGGGAATGCAAACTGTTGGTATTCTGGCATAAAGGCCAGCATGATTGAGTCTCCTGTAAACAGTTCGTCTCCAAATTCGTATTCCTGTGGCGACTGTGAGGCCAAACCCAGTGCTATGGCAGTACTGCCCCTCTGACGTACTGCACTTACTTTAGTTATCAGTCTTGGTGACGGGTTGTGACTCTTGGTGACCTGATACTGTTGTCGGGTAACATCTCTCGTTCTTTGAAACCTCTGCCACAGTTTTGAGATCACAGACTGGTCCGTTCAGAATTCGGACACTCCGGTTTGTGATCGTGAGGATTCCAGCATTCGAACGATTCTTCCTTTCGTAAACATGTCCAATTGGCGTCTTTGTGCCATCATTCACCTTGTTTGATGGTTAACAACGTTCCTTCGCACAGCAGTTGCACGAAACTTGTCTGAACTGCCTATGCTGCGTGAATCGGTTCTCTGCGTTCCGACATGCGCCGGTGTTTCATGCAGGACGTAGTGGAATGAAAAATTTTGCCGAAACCCAAAGTTTCTTCTTCACCCAATTAATAATTGCAAGAAATTTGAAATAATTTTACGAATATTTACTCCATGTTGTTCGCATTTTACGATTTATACTTTTTTGACACCAGTGTACACTGAAACAATAGATGTCTCATGTGAGAGAGGACACTATAGGTATACTCCACTTGATTACTACAGTAATACATTGACATTCATAGAAGCAGTAGCCCTTGGTTGACCAGCCATATGTCTTTGGACAACTCTTTGGCTGATTCGTAAATTTTTGCATAATCTTAAGTAATAGAACAATGAACGTCAAAAAAAAAAAGAATTCAGCATCCAGCTTCTAGCATTCTCATCAAACGTTTAGCATTCATAACCTGCAATCAGTTTCTGGAAGACGCATAAACACATTTGTCTTCAAAAATAATTGTATGATAATCCTAACCATTTTCTATTAACACTAACATGTAACTAATCCCTTTTTCACAATGTTGGCATTTTTCACGATTACTACGTTGAATATATCTCTAAACGAAATCTTGATTGTATGTATGTTTATTGCGTAGATGCAACTTCCATTTACTTCTGCATTGAATCCCATTCTCTCAAGTTAATATTGGCTTTCCATCCGAAATTAACAATTTCCTCTCTGGGCTTATATTTTGGCAATGGATATATGCAGATGTTCGTTCACACTTTCAGGAAACGATTTTGATAGCTAATTTTTATCGATTTATCCCGTATTTTTTTTAAAAAAATTTTGCTTCTATCTGATAGCCATGATTCTTTACAATAACTCTAGTTAGAATTTTTCATGAAAGTAAACTGTCGTACATCGTGTAAATTTTATTTATACCATTCCTGTTAAACATTTTCCAAAGTCTGTTCAGCGTTCTTAGATACCATTTTCCTAAGACTTGTTTTAATAAACCAAAAACATAAAGGTTTATTGCAGAAGCATAGGGTGATTTGTCACGTTACAAAATGTTTTGTAAAAATTTCAAAATCGTTTTCATAAAGTGTGCAATACCTTCTGTATATACACTCACTTTTCCAAAAGTTAAGCAAGGAGAGAGGAAATGCTAATTTCGGGAAGACCATCATAATTGAAGAGGATGCAATTCGCTGCAGAGGTAGATGGAAGTATGCAAATATGTTAGATAACAGTCAATCGTGCTTTCATGTCAAGAAATATGCAAAAAAGGCAGTCTTATAAGAAGCCAGCTTTATGAAGGGTTACAGAAGTTGTTTGTAAGTTCTGATAGAAGGTGTTTAAAAAACTTTAGTACAATTTGTTTTCAAGACATACCTATTTCTATGACTTCCAGAAACGAATGGAAGATTCTGAGCACTGGCGTGCTGTGGGGCGCATTGAAGCAGGGCAGTCGATCACAGATGTTGCTCTTTTCTTCGGCATTCCTCATTCTGTAATTTCACGTTTATGGAAACAATTCCAAATCACACAGACAGTTGTCCGAAGGCCCGTAGGCAGTCACCCAAGGGTCACAACCCGCGTAAGATCGATATATTGCTATTGTAGCCATAGCGGAATCGCAGAGCGACCTCCACACTTGTGACATATATAGTTACAGCGTCCATTGGTAAGGCTAAATCTGCAGCTACTATACGC
>BMAO01024061.1:0-17053 GCA_019973975.1 Trichonephila clavata
TTTACATGCAATAAACATTAATCCGGCACTATTTTTCAAGCAGAATAGTAAATTTGACATAATTTAACATAGTAAACACATTTTAAATACCAAAATCGTAACACTATTATGTATGAAAATATATTCACTATATGCTCGCTCTCCGGAAAGAGAGAGGGCATGAAGAAAGATATAAGGAAATATCAAAATAGCCTCAACAAAATAAAAGTAAGGATAAATATCGTTGATCTGCTGTTGAACGTAGCTGTTGTGCATTTTAAAGTTGTTTAGTGCTTAACATATCCACCTACTTGCGATAAGATTTTTTTTTAAAAAAATGGACTTATAGGGATTTTTTGTTGGTTTTAGATTTATTTATAGAACGTTTTAAGAAAAATATGCTAAAATTTATGGAAAAAAAAGAAATTATTACTACTAAAATAGGAAAAAATGGGTAAAAATTGACAAAAAATAACATTAACGTGGTCCATTCGGTACCAAAAGTTTATGAACCGATTTTCAATTTTTCAATTCTGATGTGTTGCTATGTTGTTCATTTTTGAAATGAACCTTCAGGATTATTTCAAAAATTATTTATTACAATTTTTACAAAAGCTAGAGCACTTTATCTTGGTTATTATATGAAATTGCTTTAAAAACAGTGATTATATTCACATAAGGAGCTGTAAATTTTGTAATAAAACAGTGATTGATAAATCTAAAAGTTAAAACACTTCTACTATTATACAAAACATACACAAAAAGTTTCAGCTAACTATTTTTAAGACTTTTTTAGCAATCGCTGTCCCTGTTTGAGCATTTTCAAAAAAAAAAAACACATTTCGAGTAAAACACGTTTAAAAGTATAACAACTTGCTTAAATTAATGGCATCTGCTTTTACTAAAACACTGACGGATCTATAAGCGTCCTTTTTAACTAATCCTCTTAGGGAAACTTTGGAGCCAGCATTCGCGTTGATTCACAGCCTCTCAAGAAGAAACCCTGATATTTAAATTAGTTTGACTATATAAAGTCTAAGTTTTGTAGATGTAAGATAGAAGGAGCAGGAGAGCTGTTGCGGTGATACGTAGGTGAGAATATTAGAATATTTCATTGAGTATTTCATAAACTTAGCGCGAGTTAAAGAAGGAATTGTTAAGATAATATTTTATTGGATTAACAATTTAAAGATAGATTGAATCAGATTTAGTCATCGGATCACTAGCGCTTGTTCCTTTTGTCTAGTTCACTTAGTCGTGTTTACTTAGAGTTGTTCATTGAGAATAGAGATTGCTCGCTTTATATATCACTCCTAGGGTTTACTATTGTAGTTTCACTTGTGATTGCTTAAGTGTGTTTTAAGAGAAATAAAATAATAGTTATTAGGGAAGTTGTTGGTAATGCTTTGTTTCCCCCCCCCCACACACACCCTTATGTAGGCAAGACGGTGAAAGAGTGGTGCCAAATAGGTCGCGCTCACAACACTTGTAGTTTTTGTTCTAGTGAACGAAAAATAATAAACGTGGTATTTTTATAAAGCTAATTAAGATGGCTTATAAAATAAAACAATGAAAAAATGTGGCAAGTTTTGGCAAAATTCACAATTTTAGGGTAGTCGGATATCTTACACGGAACAGATTCTGCAAGTTGTGGATGTGGCACTACCTGTTGCAAGACTTATGGTACTGATAAGATTCACTGTAAAAAATCCGTTTCCTTTAAGACCTGCACTTTTTGAAGAGGATAGGGGTATAGAGCCATCCTCCAGTAAACACTCTCCATTTAGTCACGTGGTTCGTGAGCTAATGGGCTCAACTCATGGCAGTCACATGATAAAGGCAAACACGTGATCTCCATTGAATTCAAAACAGACATCAAACTAATTGTACTTGCTGTTCAATTTGTAAAACTTCGACAAAATTTCAAATTTCATAATAGGGTAAAGATATTCAAATGTTATTGAAAAAAAAATTCTTCAAAATATTTTAAATCTTAAAAAACATTTTATTTATGCATGTGTTTTCAAAAATGCACTTTGTCTTCCTATATGCGTTACTTTTTGTTTTTTTGTAAACTCAATTGCTTTTATCGTATGACTACAATATCACATGAGTTTTTGAACAGTTTTGCTAAAAACACGCGATTATCATTATCACGTGACTATGACGTCACATAAATTGAGCCCATGTTCCCTTGTTTCGTTCTGTTTACCATTCGGACACACATTCTAGTTTAACTTCTTCTGAATAGTTGGAAGTGGAACTAACTCGTCTTTACGAGTTGCACGTGCAACTGCTGAAGTGTGGATATTGTTACATTTAGAAATCGCTCTATGAAGCCTTACCACATTTTTTCCCGTTCGTTTTTCCATTTACAGACTTACACATCAAGGCCACATTGACATTTTCAATATTCAAATATTGATCCATCCTTGGCAGCAAACAGCAGTTGAATGTAGAGTTTTACAAAACATGAAGTTCGTTTATAAGAATTATCCGCTACTCTGAAATTTAAATGGTACAGATACTTGAGTTGGTTTGAGACTTCTCAGTGCTTTGGTGAAAAATTCTAAGGTATTATTTTTCTTTTAATTGGAGATCGAGATAATACTTTTAAGGTCATGGTTTGAATAACGTCTTAGGCATACAGAAAACTCCTTCTAACAACTTAGAAATTTCCTTCCGCTCCCACAATTAAAAAACTTTTCTTGTTTGGGTGACCTCCATCCCTACTTTCAATATTCAGTATACAGATAGATAAAGATATATAATATGTATAAGAATTCTTTTATATCTATCACTCAATATGAGTCTTTTTAAAGTTTATCCAACATTATTGCTGTTCAATAATATATTATCCTTAAAATCCATTTATCTGCAAGAAAATAAAAGCCTTATAAAATCTCTAACAGTATCAATTTTGAATCTATTGATCATATAAAAGAGGACCGTATTTCCAACAAAATACAAGACAAACGCTTCGAGGCTTTAGAATATCTTAAAATAAATTCGCTATCAAGACTCAATTCACGTGATATTCCGAAATATTATATATCGGATTTTGCCGAATGTGTATTTTTCTTGAAAAAAAATATGCATAGCTGTTGGATATAAAATGGTAATTTTTTGATGGATGTAATATTTAATTGGAAAAGCACCTCGAGTTTAATAGTTTAAAATAAGTTACGTCTTAGCTTTGAAATAGAATAATGTAGTATATTTTGATTATTTGAGAGAGGTTAAAGATGTGTGTAAAATGAACTTAATGAACAAAACTAGCTTTAAATCGAATAAGGATATTTTTTATTTATAACTACAATCGACATCTCAAGCTGCCATTTTGTCTCTAATAAATTCAAGATATAATGAAAACGCTCTAGTGAATTCCTGTAGAATGAAATTAGCTGAACTTGAGAAGTCTAGAGAAAGCATTGCCCTCCACTGGATTCCCAGCCAATGAGGATTTCTGGAAATGAGAAAGCAGGTAGGCTTGCTAAAGAGGATGCCTCGTGTCCCAACCTGACTCTCTCTTGCCTCTGCGTAACATCAAAAGAATCATTTACAGTAAACTGCAAATTAATAGAGTCTCCTTGAATGGTGAAGCAGCTGGAGGTAAAAAGTGGAATATCTTGCTTAACAAAAGTGGTAGAGTTCCCAGTTTTCTGTCTCGATCTGTTGGAGTTGCGTGCTTTTGTTTACTTACTGGACATGACTACTGGCAAAGGCATTTGCATCGCATTGGAGTAAAGGATTCTGCTTGGTGCCCTCTGTGCAACCAGGGTGAAATGGATGGTGATCACCTCAGACACTGCCCTATTGTTTTAAAGTTGTTGTTTTTTTGTAGACAACTCTACGGAGACAAATTTTAATTCTTTGTATGCTTCGTCGTCATTTTATTGGGTGGCTCGTCGACCAATGGCAGAGATGCCGAAGACGGGCGTAGAATAAAAAAAAATCGACATAAATTTGAATGAATCAGAAATTTGTTAAATTTTTGGACACATTAATCCATTAGCATCCCACGTCCTCTTTTGAAAACATCTTTCTTGAAATCTGCAGATTCTTTTTGCGTGGTACTTATTTCAGACCAATTAGCAGAATAGGTTTTTTTTATTGGAAAATGCGTAGTAGGATTCATAAATTCCCGGACAGAATTTATAACGTGAAACATTTTTGCAGTAAAGCGACTATGATAACGTTTCTATATTACAGCATCCTTACCCTTTTATAAAAGTATTTTTCCCAAATCACGGATTTAGTGACTCTCCATGGTGTCCGTATTTTGTAGGCGGTTGCATTTAGTAACCGGAGATTGAAAGAAATGACGTTTGTTGAGCATAAAATGAAAATTAAATTTTGTAATCTCTTGGGAAAGAGTACTACAGAGGCTTGTGAATTGTTAAAACATGTGTACGGTAGTGATAGATTATCAGGAACGCAAGGAGTAACATCGGCATTTTAGAGAAGGTAGGGAAAGCTATAACAAACCTAATTCCCTTCTACCCTGTGACCCAGCTAAAGGTGTGGAAGGAAGTGAAGGATTATTCGACATGATAATTTCCAATTATTTTATTTATCACTTTAATCGACTCAACACAAATGCAACCATTAATAGGTTGATCCAGTCAGGCAACAGAGGGAAGGGACGAGAGTCGCGTTTGAGGAGAATACATTTAATAACCACTTTATAATAATGGTTCTTTCTTAATATTTCTTCCATGTTAGATATGTACTTAATGTCCACTTAGCGGCTTTAATACTTTAAATATCAACGTAATATGAAGGTGACAGTACTGTACTTAGGCAGTCCTTCTAAGCACACATTCAAATTATCTATATCTCTTCCTAACTATAATCTTTTACAATGACTTTCTAACCATTTATGGTAATCTTCACCTTGTACCTTTCTTGTCACTTCTAGTTAACTACACTCATAACGTTCTAACTTTCTGTTATCTATTCTCTTCACTTCCAACTCACTAACTCTCTTAACTCGTAAACAAGAACTATATATAATAAACTTAATGTGCATATCACGTTTCCTTCTTAGGAGAACATTGGAAAATTGTGCTAACCCCAAAGAATACCCAAGAGTATTGTTAGTAGGAGGTCGCGTATACATCCGTCACAAAGTGTCGAAGATAACGGACACTCTGGATATGTGTAGACTTCCCGTATCGCTGAAAACATCGAAAATATTTCTGCAGCGATACAAAAAATAGCGCAAATAGCAGGTAATGAAGCGCTGTTCTAACTGATTCTGAAGGATGCAGGACTCAAGGAAAGGATGGAGTAACTCAGAAACGTTATCATAATCACTCTGCGGCAAAAAAAATTTCACATGATAGACGCAGTCCAGGATTTTTGGATCCTACGTATATTAATTTTGTGATTTGCTTTTTATAGTTTATTGTAATGAACTCTCGGTGAGGTCTATCTTCCAACTCGAGCCCAATTGGGCACTTTGAATTAGAACAACACTACTCCTAAATGAATGTCACTACCAAATGGAATATACATAGTCAGTGAGATAGGTAGTAAGAGACATATAGAGAAATGTGGAAGATATTCCCTCATTAATAAGTGCCCGAATTATATTTGAGTCGCCATTTGTAAGTTACAAGATCTTGGAGGAATTTTCTTTGGCAAGTTTGAGAAGTTACATTTCATTGAAAATAAGTAGACGTAAATTCTTACTTTTTAGCTTTTCCGTAAATCGCGTACTCATTTTTAGCATTCAACTTCATAAAAGAGTTGTCGTTTCAAATGCCAATTGTCTGACGGTGTCCGATCAAAGCCCACGAAATTCATCGTGGCAAGGGGCTAAGTGTATGCCTGTCGTTAGCTGTTAGCTTTGAGCACCATGCAGGTGAAAGTACAATTTGGCTCGGTTCTTATACGATAGATGGCGACACCACCTATTTCCACCTCCACAATTTAGGCATAGAACTAGACGGGAGGGAAATATTCTCCAGTCCCCGGCACTCGTGGTTATAGCTACGACCACCCACAAGACTTTCGGACCCACACTGATTTAACGAGCACGTACTCCGTGTGTGCTCGGAAGGTATTCGGTGGCATCAGGCATAGAATCCACACCTTCCGTTCTGGAGTCCAATACTCTAACCACTAGGCTACCCATGGCCTTCATAAAAAAGTAAACTACTGTAACAACCCGTGGGTTGTTGGTGTTTGGAAGTTTGAGTAAAGTTTAACCAAAGTAACTTTTAAGCACAATTTTATCACTTTCTTCACTTAATCAACCAACATAATTAAAGGTAGGGAATGCACTCAATAATACACCCGGAAGAGCAATGGCTTTCCTTAATGCAACTAACATATAATTAATATTACTTAATTGAATTCTGGAGCGCCTTTGACTCCTACCTTTGGATTCTCTTTCAATATCTTGCTTAACTATACGACCTCCGGTCGTAGTCTTGTTCACAATTTAATCAACTTTTAATCTCCTAATATCAACCATCGACAAATCTTCGCGTACTCTAATGTCAACGTTTAAATAGAAGTACATATTTACCTAAATCTCGTCTTCTTCACAGAGGCAAGTTTTAGACAGAACTTACAGTTAAAAAGAAAAACTTTACTCAAGAGATTAGTAGAAGATTCGGGGATAGACTCATTACACTACTGCAGTGTTTCTCAAAATTTTAATATTTGCGACCCAATATTCAATCACAAATTTCATCGCGCCCTTCTGAATAAAATAACAAAGAATTGAATTCAATAACTCTATACTTTGACGCTAATGCTACAATACGACTTCCACCTCCAAAGTGCCTCCGGCGTATATATACATCTCACTCAACCGGTGCATTAAATGTCCCAGACGTATATATACGTCTTTCAGAACAACAATCTTTTCTGCGCACTGCTATCTATAAAGTAATTTCGAAGGCTTTGGAAAGCATGACAAGTTCACTGGGCCACTGGTAATTATTAAACTTGTTCTTAACTTAGTATAGTTAAAGTAATTAAAAAATAAATTGTGTAGTACTAATTAATTTAGAAGTGTATCATATCAGTATAAATGTTAATTTTATTTTTTATTATGTCATAATGTATTTTATTTGTTTACTTTTAGTAAATAATTTTTTTAATTAATATTTTGTTTTTGACTTTTCAAAATGCTTTCACCCTCCTCGTAAAGTTATCATGCCCCACAGTTTGAGAAACGCTGCATTACTGCAAATCCCTGTTTTTAATCCTTTCTTGTCCATCCATGTTGTGTTCGGATACCACGGTAATTAATTTAATGATCATGATCTTCACTTCAATCGACATGAGGAAGACACATCCAGATTATTCATATTGTTCGTCTTCAAAATTATATGCACGTTGAGAACATTGCTTTCTCACGCAAAATATTTACGCTATGTTTATATATAAATTAGAAAAACTTTTATCAAAAGCTTTTGTATGTAAATTATACTTTCAATAAATTCTAAAAATTTGTTTTGCGAATTTTGGAAGTCAGTTTTTGGAACGAAAGAAATATTTGCCGTCGAAAGTGTTTTAATGTCAAGTGTGCTTAAAATATCTGGAGTTCTGATTTCCGTAAGGTCAATCTTTTGCCTTACACTCCTAATTTATGTGCCGCAAATGTCAGCCGGTCTTTCACCTAGGGACCAGTTTCGTGTTAAGGGACTCCTTTGTCGGAATAAGAAGGACACCACAGAGGAATCGGTAGTTTAAATGTGGTTCACCACAATAAAGTTTTTGAAATAAGTTTCCTCTAAGAATATCGTTACTTAACAGTATCACTGGAACAAATGCTTCTGAAAATAAATTCAAATCATTCGTGTTGCCATCAACGATTTAAATTTATCGATTAGACATGAGTTGAACTCTAAATAAGAAAGCAAGGCATTTTGAAATGTACTAATGTGTAATTATAAGTATCGAAATGAAGGATTAGCATATTAATTTTTTAGTCTGAGCAATCGAACAATATCAAAAATAATGATCTTAACCACAAAAAGTTTTTTTGAACAGTCATATCATTTGTCCTCCGTTTAGCATCATTTATTGTATATTTTTATTTCTCTCTTTACATAGTGTGGTGTCAAATAAGTAGTTTTTAATACAGAAAAATATGGTGAATAGCAGTACATTTTTGTCTATTGTCTCGATTCCCGATCAAAAACAATGTACATACATACATATATATTTATATATATATATAAATACTTCAAATTCTTCTCGTTAGATAACCATGGATTAACCCCATAACTGCTGATTAAAAGTAAAGTTACTCGATTAGCTCCCCAGAGCCACCGTTTTTCGAATAGACGTGCGTATGCGATGTATCGAGGGGGGGGGGGAGGCACAAATTAGGAATTTTTCTTTGAAATAAGTAAATCCTTTGCAAACACACACACTGTCAAGGTAATTTTATTATATTCCAAAGTTTTCAGAATTGTTTCCCTGATAGTAGCGCAAAGAAACGAATTGTATTTTGGATGGACGGATATATACGTCTGTGGCACATATATACGGATATATACGTCTGGGATACATATATACGGATATATACGTCTGGGATACATATATACATCCGGTTGAGTGAAACGGATATATATGTCCGCATCCTTTAAGGGGTTAAAAAATTTTCATTTTGAATTCATTTTATGTTAAGATGATAAGAATAATGCACTTTTCCCATAATAACGTAAGTATGTAAACATACATTCTGCATTTGATGGTCATTACGGGTTAAAAAATACATAACCACATTAATAAATAACTATGTCCCTTTTGCATAATGCGGTGTATATGAGCAAACATTTTTCAGTTCTATTAACTTATGAAACAGTTTCTCAATAGTTCATTACAAAATACTCCATGTTAATGTAATTCAAGTTCCATAAAATACTTTGTATAAGGCTTCCTTTCACTATTCTTAATAATGAATGCCAATTCCTGTATTATGCTATCAAAGAACTCAGATAAGCAGCTTGATGTTTTCATTGCTTTGTATTTAACATTAACTTCCATATGATGTCTCTTATGTACCCTATCTTTGTGTTAAAAACATTGAATACAATGTTGAGCTTATTAAACCAAATTTCAGATGTATATAGCTTTTGAATGTCTTAACTAGTGTGTTATTTTAAATATAAAGCTTTAATTCTGAGTGATTAACTTTAAACAGCATGTGTAAGGAACCATTTGTATTTCTATAGGAAAATATAAATGATGTGTAATTCTTGTAGTGCAGCATTATTAAACTTTCCAAGAAAATGTTGCACTTGCCTAATATTATTATTTTCCATGATTTCAGATAGAATATTTTTATATTATTCGAAAATACAAAACTTAAAGCTTTCATCTAAAACTGGAATAAAAATTTCAAAAGTTTAAATTCATAATATAATACAAATTTCAAGAGAAAGTATTTTTAAGTATCATAATAAATTAGAAAATTAAACGTATCTGATATTCTTATTCGGTACTTTTCATAAAGCTTTAATCAAAATATTAAGCTCATATAAATCTTACAAATATTTTTTTCTGAAAAAATTAAATACGTAGAGCGTTGGCCGTTAAAGATTAAATTAAATTTATAAATTCGGGTTTAGTTTCAAAGAAGTGTCTCTTTGTGTAACAATTTTTTTATTAATTTAAGTTAGGTTACAATAGGCAAAGATTATAATGGCTATAATGGGCAAAGGCTTATTAGATTATAATGGGCAAAAGTTTATTAGGTTATAATGGGCAAATAACATGGATGATTTTTCATAGCGGCCACATCATCTACTCACCTGGCCTCTATTGAAGATAAGTGGTCACCAGAGGGCGCTTCTGCAGCTCAGGACAGTCAGTTACAGTTTTTATGACAAGAGCAGTTAAAAATATAGTTTTTGAATAAAATGTAAGGATTTAAAAGCTTATAAATTATAGCTAACAATTTTTTTTTTCATTACATTCTTAAGCGTTCTAAAATCTAATAATGGCTCACTGATATCATTAGATCGAAGAATTTCCAAATCAGATAAACACATTTCTCGGTTATTAGTTCAAATTTTCAAATTGAAATCGAATTTAAGAAAATTGAAGAAGTTTATTTCGTATGGTTCTACAGTACCGCTCCTCTACAAAATGTTACCTACTATTTTAAATTTTAAAAGAATCCCTTACGATAAATATAAATATTCATTC
Source organism: Trichonephila clavata (assembly GCA_019973975.1). Classification (NCBI taxonomy): domain Eukaryota; kingdom Metazoa; phylum Arthropoda; class Arachnida; order Araneae; family Nephilidae; genus Trichonephila; species Trichonephila clavata. Next base: position 10,159 of record BMAO01024061.1, read on the forward strand.
ACATTCGCTCTTTGTGAGGAAAGAATTTCAAATTACAGAAGTACTATAAGTATAATAAACACTTAACTTATTACTGAAGCTAACAAAGATTTAAATCATTCAATTCTTTAGAGATCTCAAGTCATTTCATTTGAAGACATTGATCTGCACTTTTCAAGATATTTCACCTCCGTTACTAGTGAGGTCTTAAAACTTGTTGAAGCTCTGGGCCCCTTTGCAAAAGTAGGCCCCACTTGTGACCCTTTTAAGCAGACAATATATATCATACGGTATCAAATACTCGTACAGATGGTAACTCGTTACAAACTAATGGGTGTAACTTGAAATGTTGTCCATTATATTCATTCTTCTGGAAAGGAAATTTCTCGTAACTCATTGTCATTGTTGGTAGCCAAATCTCGCTTTGAACGCAACAGAACTTTTAAACTCGTACGCAAATCGAGGTTCGAGGATTTTATAAAATCAGTCACAAAGAGCAAGACAGTTCTTCAGAAGTGATGGAAATTAATTTTCGAAAACAATCCTTGAAGTACAGCAGCTATACTCGCAAAATAAATCTCAGCAGTCTTTTACACCTTCTACGGTGTTCAGACACAACTATTAGTGTCTAAGATACAAGTATGTTAAAGAATATTCATAAACGCTCATTCGTCCTACTCAATAGCTGAAGTAATAGCTAATCGCTGGTTGACTCTTCCCGGTCAAATCAGTACTACTCTTCAAGAGTCAAAACAAGAATAACTGGGTTTCGAGTAGTGACTCCCTACTTATAGGTCACATGGATTTTTCCCGAAAACTCCGCTTACGCCATAGATCGTGATATTAGTAAATTTCTCCCGTAATTTCCTGAAGAATTTATATGATCATGAACTCGCCAACATGGTTGCCAAAAATGATCCCAACTTGGCTCTATCACCAAGATTTCGCCAAGTTTCCATTGAATCGCCATTATAATGTAAGGAACGGTGTTGCTTGCGAATATTACAATTTTAACATAAAATAAATAAAACAGAAAGTAATATTAACGTATTACACATCCAGATATAAATTATTTCCATTATTTATGTATTCTTTATACAAAATCGTAACATTATTACATATTGGTAATAAAAAAATCCCACCATTACTTTGGGATTATTTTCATGGCTTATATAACGCAGTTAAAAATGTATGTGTTTATTTTCCACTAAAATGCATTGTAGAATATCGTTTAAATATGCGTATGTTAAATTAGTAGGTAAAAGCTTTAAATATTTTTTTTATTTCAAATCACAAGGAGCAATTATTTAAGTGTATACATAATGAAAAAAAAATGGTGCTAAACTTTTACAGCGTAAGAAACTTCTAAATATTTTTCAAAAGCATAAATGCTTAATAAAAGCTGTTTGTGTTTAATATCGTGAAAATCTGATAATCATGAGATATTTTTACACTTTGATTCTCTCTTGTTTCCTTAGCCCCTTCACGGCTAAGAGAAAACTTTTTTCTCACTATTTTGAAAGTGGGGACTGTCGCATTTAGTTATAACCTTATCCGCATTTTTTATACGCAATGTCAAAATAGAACGTATGTCGAACGCAATTACGTAAACGTTAAGGCGTCAATGATAAAACATTCGAAGGCAGTATTTTTACTCTTATTACTTATGTCAGTTTATTGTGTCATATAATAATATATTACTGTGTTTTGTCACGTTTTATGTTATTGGATAAAAATAATTTTCTGCAATAATAAAATACATTTGAACGAATGGTAACAAATGCCCAATATCGAAAAATAATCTTGTGGGAATAATTCCCATAAATTTCCCAAAAACTACAAATCTCTCTATATAAAATTGGATGTTTGTAAGTATGAAATCGCTTCACTCCAACACCGTTCAACCGATCACTATGAAAATGGGCATGTATATGTATTTTTTGTGGAGACAGTTTTTGTGCTATCCTCTTTGTTGCATCTCTCCACCAGGTGGCGCTACAGCAAAGCAACTTCTTCACCGTTCAATCAATTGCCAAGTTGCCAGCTTGGTCACCAAAATTGATGTGAACTTGGCTCTATCACCAACACATTTCATTATATCTCCATTGAATCACCATTACAATGTAAAGAACGGCGTTCCTTGCGAATATTATAATTTTAACATAAGATAAATACAACAGAAAGTATTATTAACGTATTACACATCCAGATATAAATTATTTTCTCTATTTTAAGAGTTCATCACACAAAATTTGTAACAATATGTTGCTTTTTCTAAGCAGAGATTAGCTTTGGAAAGTGTTTTTAAAAATCAATCCACAAGAGAGTTACGGGCGTTATAAATAAAAAAAATCCTCTTTTTATCAGCTATTAGATCTTCAGACTTTAAGTTTAACAAATATGTTTTTTTTTCAGCTGAGATATGCAAAAAGCATTTTTTTTATTTGCAATTCACGTAAAATTAACTCATTAAATACTTTTTTATCCTTCAATCTGTATTGCTTAGTTTTTCAATTCACACGTGCGAAGAACGGGTGTACCAGCTAGTGGTTATATATTCTTCTCATGACTTTTACTTATTTTGCGTTTAAGCAATCTAAAATAAACAGTTGCATACTAATATTTGTTATTAGATACCTTATGATCCAGTAAGTGTTAAAAAATTTGCTTGTTATTAAGAAACAAGGAACTTTCCATTGATAAAAAATACTTGCCTCCTAATCTGTCCAGTTTGAATATTTTTTCTTAAAAAAAAAAAGACAGTATAAATAAAGTTTTTGAAATTTCTTGCCATTTGCAGCATGGAAAAATGTATATCAACAAATCCACTTGCCTCACATTTTTGTTGACAGGGGCGATGCCTCCTTCCCCACCCCACCCCCTTACAATCTTAAGAGCAGGAAAATTTCAGCCAGGTATCTCTCTCCCGATGTCAGTCAAACTTCGTAAATGTCAAACGCAAGATGAAAGATTCACTCGCTTTTGAATTGGAATTCCTGCTGTAGATTGACATATAGAAATAAAATCACATTTATATCCTTTTTTAAAAAAAAAGATTTATTCATAAAATAAAAAAAAATCTTAAAAAAACATCAGAAGTAACACTTTTTTTGTCGATTTAGGAGTTTTTATTATAGAAAATAAAACAAGTAAAATTTAAAATGGGTTCAATTAGTTTATGTGCAAATTCAAGCAGTACTTAATGCTCAGAAATTAAAATATTTTTTACTTTGATTTTATACGCATTATTTTAAAGTTCAAAAGATACAATAGAAGAATACTTAAGAGGCAATAATGCAAGGTGTAAGATATTCGGAATGAAATAGTGAAGAAAAACAGGAAAAATTTTTGTACTTACGTACCATTGCAACACTGCCAACGTTCAAAATAACTCACCAAATTGGCAACCCTGATTTTGCATGCGTTGAACGAGCTGAATTGGCAAACACGTCCTTCGTTTTAGATAATGTTGCAAATACGGTTGCGATAATACGAAAGTACTGATTTTTTTATCGCGTTTTTTAGTTTAGTATGCTTTAATCAAATGAATATCTTAGCTATGCAGAGTTCTTTTTTAAGTAAAAAAACACTTAAGTATCGTTAATTATACGACATTTTACAAGAATAAACATGAAAAGGTAAATGATTAAAGTATTTTACGGAACATTCTTTCTTTTCTTTGATGGAGGACAATGATTTATGTAAGAGTAGTAATAGATGATAAGCAGAAGAAAAGTAAAATCGATAGTTTTCTTTGAATAAAACTTAGGCATGTCTAATATTCATTGCAGACAGCTGACCACCCAAAATGGATTGGCATGAAATAAACATGCAAACGAAATTTTTATCGTGCGTTGGAATATGAAAAAGATTAACAATTTTGTGCAGACGCGCATCATGTAGGCGCCAGTAACGTTTTTAACAAGCGCTATATACAAATCAGAATATCGTTTCGAAATACTGGAACTACCTTTTTGTGTGGTTGTTTTGCATGTGTCATTGAAGTACTTTGCTGAATACTACCAAGGAAGAATTACTTTTTATGCATAATGCATTTTATCTTACCGAAAAAATCCCGGTGATTATATTGGTCGTAATCATGAAACCAAAGAAGCGATGCAATCGAGGGATGTAGGAATGAATGACTAATTACCGGTACAAATTGTAACAGCTTCGTTGCGCCACCACTAATGATGATAGACATATTGTGCTTATGGCAGGGATGGATTGTTCAGCCTCATCAGGAACCCTTTCACAATAAATATAATCTTTTACATAACAATTTGTGTCCACACGTACCATTCGATGTCGTTTATAGCACAGTGGAATGTCCGCAAGGCGCCTATTCATGAGATCACCTTAATCTCAAAACCACAGGAGTTTGCACCTGTAATGGACTATGTCTGCTTACATAAGCAACTGAATAACCTGACATAGTTTTGAAAGACAAATTACACTTCTGCCTGCAACAAAATGATGGTCAGATTAAAATCTTGAGACATTGAGAAAAATAGTTGCTTAACTACTTCTTTATGCATTACGAAACCTCTCCGATCCCGGATGTTGTGATCTGGAGTGGCATTGGATTCCACTATTCTACCAGATATTTATATATATTAGCTGCAATGACTTCAATCAGCTTATAAAATCACAAATTTATTAATAGTAAAGATTAACTAAGAACACTCGTTCCGAGATTGGGATCACAGTCTCTGTAATGGTAATAGCAGCCAAAAAGTCCTTCGCTGTCGACTATAATCGCAGATGCAGGGTAATAGCAGCCAAAGTCCTTCGCTGTCGACTATAATCGCAGATGCAGGGTGAAAGCAGCCAAAGTCCTTCGCTGTCGACTATAATCGCAGATGCAGTGTAATAGCAGCCAAAAAAAAGTCCTTCGCTGTCGACTATAATCGCAGATGCAGGGTAATAGCAGCCAAAGTCCTCGTACACATTGCTGGTGTAATGCTTTTTCTTTTATATTCTGTAATCTGTTTTCCACTCTGTTCTTCTTAGTTTGCCTTCAAGTACATTCGATCACGACAATTCGCTACCACACGCGGCACATAATGTTTAAGAGTTTTTCTTCTGATTGTATTGTTGCCTCTGTCTAGCTTTTTCCTAATCTATGGCTTACAGAATACGTGTGGTCAGTAACTGGAGAACGAATAGGCTAGAACTTGCTTATACACCAGATCAGAATTGCAGTACGCGGATGTAGTATTGGTTGTCAAACCCTAAGAATATCTTCAATGCCTTTTTAATTAGAGACCGAGGCGTATAGCAGAGGTTTCTTCTAATATCTCGAGGAAGTAACATTCAATACTTATTTCTTCTTCTTTCTTCCTTCCCGCAAATCTTTATTTTCAATCATTGCTTATTTGTAGAGTATGTTATTTCTCTAATAAATTTGGCTCAGATATATATTGTCCTTTTTAATATTACACATTAGATGACCAGTAGTATATATACCTGCATATATATATTTACTGTGGTTATACTGGATTAGAAACAGATGGTATAAGGAAAATATAGCGCTGCGGGCAGCTTTTAAGAGGAAGACAAATAAATGTCTTCAGTGGTTAACCGTTATTAGAAGCATTATGTTGGTATGGGCATTGATGATAGTAAGGCATAGTATTCGTAAAACTAAATAGCTAAGTACATTTGGTCGTGAGAAAACTGTGAAATTCGGGCAAATAAGCCATTTCGTCTTGAAAAGGGTGCAGTCACAGGAGTTTTTTGTATGCATAAGGGAAACTTTTAAATCATTTTTAGTTTCTAAATTATCTTTTTATAAAATTTTTCAAAAATATGTAGATACATTAATAAAGGCATAAAAAAGGCCCCGACTCACTTTAAACGGTTTTGATATTCACCCTGCTGGAAGAGCTATAGGCAATGCCCCGCTATCTAAAATTTAGGTGATTGATGAGAAAAACGTTTGACGCTCACGTAAAAACTTCTAAATTTTCAAAACCTTTCTTTAATTTTAAATTTACTTTGTAAAAGGAAAACAAATGCACACATTTACTAAATTTTTTGATGTACAAATAGCTTTTCGGGGCATTTTAAAAAGTTTTAATCCTATCAGTTCCAGCAGTTTCAAAAAAGTTAACCCACTTTTCCATTGAAAGCCAACCAGCACTATTATTTTTTCATATTCTTAAGAAGATAGTTTTGTACAAGTAATAGAGGTACTTTAAGAAGATAAATTCATTGAATACTTTAACTTTGATTCCTTATTCCTAAATGATGAACATGATTGACTTTTGGTTTATTTTCAGCAACACACAGTCCAAAAACGCTTATATAAACAAAAGTTCAGTTATAATCAAAAACCTTTACATCAAACACCATTTTCCTCTTCTCTACAACAATTCTTTTTTAATGACTCCTGGTTACCCACGATCCTTGGCCGGGGATCCCGAATATTGGAACACCGCCCGGCCAGGCATCGACGGGACGTTCGTTAGGGGTGCTACGATCGATCCAACTTCCACCTAGCGTGACGGCTGATCCTCCACCCCACGGCCCACCCCCTCTTGCACATTTATTCTTCCGAAGGATTTAGGTAAGGACCTAGAAATCTTTGGCCGTGAGATACTTTCTTTAGCTTCCTCCCTAAGCTCACCTCATCCATAAATGTGTCGTCTGCGTTTGCCATCTTAGACCACCCTGAATGTCGTTTGCATAGAAGTGGTCGGCACTTAGCCTTTTGTTGTGGTCTCTTTCTTTATGTAGATTTGTTTTGTTCTTAGAGGAGAACGTGTGAAGGGAAAGTATTTTAGAATAAAATTGGTAAAGTTACCAGAGTCTTTTTCTTTCTGGAAAGAAGCAATAGATGGGTGGCTCTTATGGTAGTTTAGGGTAGAAAAGATATCAAATTTACTTGTCAATAACGACTTTTTGGAAAATT
>BMAO01024062.1:0-17492 GCA_019973975.1 Trichonephila clavata
TAAATAATGATACTGGGTTTTGGATAAGAATAAAAATTGTTGAAACTTTACTTAGTGTGATTTTTATTTTACTAATAAAAATCAAATATACGACGCGTTGTACATGCATAAGGGTATTAAATTTTTTAATGAGACAGAGGGTATTAGAACCTTATATTTGAACATAAATATGAAATTATAATCAATAAACAAAAAATGTTCATGCAAATTATTTAATTCTTTTTATATCATTTTGAATTGTGTATACTTAAAGAAAAATGTTTCTACAATTTTCCATTATAAAGCAAATTCAATTGTAAACAAGAAAAAAAACATTCCGTACTTAAAATATCATTTCTCTTGAAAGAGAAATGGAATGGCATTAGGGTAAAAATTTTAACTAATATATTTGTAATTAGATTTACTTGCTCAAAAAAGTGAATATAATTATTTTGTCATGTATTGTAGAATCATAAAACTTGCAAATCTTTAAAGACCAAATTGGCAGTTTTATATACCTATATGACAGGCTTAGTGCATGAATGGAATAAGTATCATTCAAACCTACAACTAAATTTTTACTATATTATGCAAACACATATTTATACTTTTCTAAGATTGCTATTCATTGGCGTCTAAATCTCATTCAAACAAACAACGTTGATGCAGCGAGGAGACACATACTCCCACATTTGATTATTCTTTGCCTTAAACTTAGTACGCTCTGCCTTTGAAAAGCCCAACCACTGTAAAGTTCATACGCATTATAAAGAGTTCACTCTATTTCTATATTCATTACCCCCTAAAATATAATTTTAACTGTTAAAGCTGACACACACATATGGGAAAAAATTCCCAGTAATTTAAACTTGAATGTGTTTTTAATTTGTATTGGTCCCGGCCATTAGAACACACGTTTAAATAATAAACCCGCCTAATATGAATCTTTTGGATTATATCTATCCACGCACGAAGATAGTGATTTTAGTTTCCTATGTATACCGAGATTTCTGGAAATTCCGCCTTTTCTGTTATTTGTCCTTCATCCCGGCTGCAGCGCGTAGTGTCTTCGTTGTCTTTGTTCATTGTTGTGTTAGTCCTCTGTATTATGTTTAATATGTCTATGCTTGTCTGCCTCAAGAGGTGAAATAAACCGGATTGAAGTAATCACAAGAGTGCCTCGTCAATGACATCAAAAATTAAACATTAACCATTTAAAAAAATCACCGTTTCGTAATCCTTTCCACTGACCACGTCTTTATAATTCGTCGGTAGGGTTGTTTTTACGTGGGAGATAAAATTAATAAGTCAAAATTATAGTAAAACATTAAAAGAAAAAATGTTCTTCAATTGAAGGTTTTCTTTAAAAAAAAAATGTGTGATGATATAATTTTCCACGAAATTATAAAAAGGGGAATTTCTTATTTCTTCTCCGTTGTGAAAGGGAAAAAATGGTGAATTATCGTTCAACAGTTCTCTTTTCCAATAGAAAAGAAAATCAAGTGAGCGAGATGTATTTTTGTAAAATTGAAAGTGTGTGAGTGAATTGCAACTCATCGATTTTTCATCAGTGATAAGTCTAGTCATCAGATAAATTTTTACTCTATCGTTTTAATTAATTGGTATTAATTGATGGTATATTTTTCATTATAGGTTTTTGAATGATTGATTTTTAAATGTTTAAGAGTTATGTGATTAAAATATGCCTGATGATAATTTGCAAAAATCTAAGTTTTAAAATGCCTTCTCAAATAATCCATGTTTATCTAGATTTTGATATTGATAAAATTTATGGTTTAAATGTTTTGACAAAAATTTATGCTTTAAATTAACCATATGATAAAGTGTGGTATGGGGTAGTGTTATTACTATATAGTATTTTTTATGTAATGCCTGGTTCTACCCTAGCATTTTTTTCTGATATATGTCTGATTCCCCCCCCAGTGTTTTTTTTTTTAAATATTATATGGCTCCTAACCCAATCTTATACTTTTTTATTAATACTGTCTGGTCCCTACCACCATTGTACTGTTATTATGCTTTATTCTAATGTTTTCCAATATATGTGAAACAAGCAATTTTTATTTTTCAATTATACTTAAATTTATTGATTGCGCAGTTAAACTTGAAACTCCACCAATTGTGAATGTTAATGTTATAAATTTACCATTTTAAAAACATTTCCGGAGATCTCGGGATTATCTTTTCGAAGTGCTGGGTTAAATTTACTCAATGCGATATTTTGTGCTCAAGAGAAAATGTTTAGTTCAAAATTAATATTTTTGAAATGTGATTTTGAAGTTTAATATGAGAAGTGATAATTTTATAGTTTTTTTCAAGTGCTTTTTTATACACAAAAATTGAATTAATGCCAAAGTTTGATATTTTTATGATGATAATTTTATCTTGATACTAGATGTTATTAATGGTTTCAAGAATTTTAAGTTATAATATTTACTTTATTATATATAACGATACAGTTTATTTGATACGGAAATGAACAAACTTAAATGTGTATATAATGATAATATTTCTGAGACCACTTAGAGTGAGAAATTACTAATAAAAAATAAAGCAAAAGTTTACATTAAGAAAGAATGATATATAGAAGAGTTTTCAAATGTATAGAAATATGCAGATATACAAAATAAATATGGAGAATATACAAATATGGATGAAAATAAATATTGATAGAAATATAAATAAGAAGGTCTGTAAGAGAATTGCATAGTGAATACCTCAAAGAAAGTTATACCTTTGACTGTCAAAACACTATTTCCTCCAAACGTGTACCTTTGTCAGATATAAAATATAATATAAAAAAAGCCATAAAAATAGTAAATTTAAAAAAAAAATCTTTTTTTTTAGTTTGACTTGCAATTTTTCGTCTGAGGAAATTTGTGCTTCCGGAGTTATGGTGTATTATTATATACACGATAAGAAGTAAAACTTGTCTTAATAATTGCGCAAGGCGGGGATCGATCTTGTAATTTGCTTCTTTTCAGCCTGTTTTCACCCTGAAGACTCTAATATACAATTTTAGATCTACTTAAAGAAGAATGTTTACATTTCTGTATTATATTTATATACATATTATGTTTGATATTTATTTTATTTTTCTGTATTTAAAAGTGTATTTTTGTGAATTCATATTCAATATTAATAAAGTGGTACATATCTATTTCAAAACTTTTACATATTAAACTTGGAATCCCTTCATCTCCCAGCAGTTTTTGTGTCAGATAATTCCTTTTGCTTAACGTTGGATATAAGTATGTCCTTTTAAATCCAATTTCAACAACCTCCATTTCAATGTGATTACTAAATACTAACTCTGCTGCCCAGTGAAAAGGGAAGCCTGTTGGCGTTTCACAAATTCGGAATGAGAAATTTCACCCTTTTAATGAGGCCTCTGGCACAGCTTATTTTCAACTACAAGTATCGATGCACGCATCAAACTTGCCAAGTCTTGCTAAATTGGGCAATCCATCTACTTCCCAAACTAGACTAAGAAAGAACTAACTTCGCATGTACAAAAATTAATACTTTTACATGATGTGCGTCATTTACAAATATTTTTGAATCATATTTTTTGTTTTTGTTTTATCAGGTATTTAATATTCTTATTTTGATATTTTCGTATTGTACAGTTTTAAATGATATAATTAGTGTTTGTAAACATTACTACTCCGTAGACCAGATATAAGGTCTACACAGCAAAACGCTTAAATATTTGAACAGTATGGATTTATAATTTATATTTATAAATTTTTTAATGGATACTTCTTCTATGTTTTTATAACCTCATATTTCCCTTGTTCAAAATCATTTTCCTGTTAATGTTTAAGTGAAGGGAAATCTTCTAATGTTAATATATTTTTTTATAATTAGTATCTCTGTAGAATAATGGTGTGTAACAAGGGTCCTGGTACATACACGGTTCTTGCGAAGGGGAAAAATGTAACAATTCCCAGTAATTTATTCTGAAACACCTGTTTAATTTGTAATGGTCATGGCCATTACGACACACGTTTAAATAATAAACTAACTATGCGCCTAACGCTAATCTTTTAAATTACACCTAATCACCCACCTAGATTCAGTGATTTGAGCTTCCTATAAATCCTCAGATTTCTGGAAATTCCTCCTTTTCTGTTATTTGTTCCTCCTCATGTAGCCTGTTCTGTGCTGTGGCTATTCTTTGTTTTACGTTTAAAGTGCATATGCTGGTGTGCCTAAAGATGTGCAATAAACCGGATTTAAGTAATCACAAGTCTGACTGTCATCAAAAATATCATCAAAAACGAAGCATCAACCATCTAAAAAATCATCATCAATAAGGAATTCTTTTCCTCTAGCCATCCCTTCATATATATATATATATATATATATATATATATACAGAAAAATGTTGAAACGCGTTTTTTAAGAGATTTTATACTCCCATACATAAAAAGGGAACACAGGCACTCCATTTGTGTAATTTTTTCACACAATAGCTATATATATATACTTCATTTTTAAACATTATATTCTTTTAGATAATAGCCTTCTAAAAGGTTAAGAGCATCATTACAATAGAATGATAAATCGTGCCATTACTCTTGTCACTATTTCATTATACATAGAAAATCTTATTCTTTTGAAATTATAAAATATGATGACAGTTACAGTCAAAACTAAACTTCCATCATTTATCCATGTTTTTTTGGACCTCTTATATGTTTACTTTCTCTTAAAACTTAATGCATTAAATGGTGTGAGAAAAGTGACTTACTCTGAATTTCCGAAATTGTTTACTTATTTACTGGGAAGACTTTAGAAAAACTGATTTATATTTGAATTTAAATAAAAAAAGGACCGAGCTTCCCCTTTTTATTAAGTACAACATTTTATTCTTTTTAAAACTTTTGTTATAAATAGTCTTACTTGATTGGGTAACCGAAATCGTGGAGACTGTAATAATTTTAATATCCTTTACATGAATAGCTCAAAGACATTTATTTGCTTTTTTTAAGAGCAATTTTTTTGCATTAATGTTCATAAATAAAAAAAAAAATTACAAATACAAATGATTCACAGTCCTCTGAATGTATATTACCTCCAATATTTCTCTATATTTATATTTATATAAAAATCAGATATGTTAAAGTATTTAGAGCAGAAATATAAATAAAACTATTTGAGGAAATAAACATGTATTAAAGAAAAATAAGATTTGCAAAAAATAAATGTATGGTCTTTCCAAAAAATATCAGATTTATTCCTACAAAAAGTACTAATACTTTTTTAATAAAAGTTTTTACTAAAGCAGTAGGAGCTGATATATAGCTCTGACAAAACAAAATTCCATAGATGATATCGTAAGAATATATGTAAAATACTGCCCACCTGAAATTGAAAAAAATTCCATTTTTGGTGCTTACCTGGCAAACATGGAAACTGCGTGAAATCTACTCTCGGTGAATATAATAATGATATATGCAAATTATAAGCATTTCTCTGCAAACGGACATAATGGGCCACTGTAACGCCACCAAACAAGCGTTATATAAAAGGAGAACGAATGCGATTTTGAAGTACTGCGTAAGCATTTTCAGTACATTACGAAAAAGATCGTCGCTTGAGCACTTTTCTGACAGAGGAAGAATCATTACCAAGAGAGAATGGTGATTATCTTTTCGAGGAATCGATAGTATTGTTGAAAATAATCATGCAAAGTGATGTGGAGGATAAGAGGACTCCATGAGGGAAAAATAACAGATGGCAGTGATTGCACTAGCCTCATAGCATTCCCACACGTGATTGCATGTATACAATCATACACATACAATCTGTTGCCTATCTATCGGTCGTCCTGTCTACTTCACAGCAGAGTGCCCATAATTTCTTCATTGTTATTTACTACGGGAAGTTATGATTACAAGGGTACATAAAATGGTGGCTATGGACAAGCAAATCACATGACATTGCCTTGAGGATCGAGCCCCTCTGTTGTATGAAATATAGGTTAAAGTCTAGAGGGGGCACAAGGAGAAAAGTTGCTTAGTATTGCCTTTTTGCATTGCCATGCTGGACTTGAAACCTGTATTATAATTTGTGGTGGCATTGAACTCCATTCCAATACCCAGTTGTATATATTGCAAGTACAAAGACAAGGGAGCTTTGTATTTCTGAAGTTTTATAACTCCTGTTTTCCTCCCTTACATTCATAATTTATCTGCGTCCACATTTCAACTGGACAATGCGCGGCTATATGTTGCGTGCAGTGTTCAAGATTTCGTATTTTCTCACAAGACTGCATAGCCGCTTTGTGGTCTGCTGCTCTCTCGATCTATCAATGTTGTTCATGTGCAGTTAGTGGCCGGTAAGCGAAAGGATCGGCATGCATTAATATTGCTATATCAAATTGGTTTTAGCAAAATGTGGAGGTAGCATGTGCTACCATAACCAAACAAGATTTTTGAAGTCTTTTCCATTAAATGTTGAAATACTTTGCAATGTTTGTTGCCAGTTGTATGAGCAATATTCAATACTAATTTCATCAGTTTTCTTCAAAACGTTGATGAAGAATTATTCAGCTGTCTAATATAATTTTTGCTTTGTCGTACTTTGCTTCTTTTTCTTTTTTTTTTTGGTGTTACATTAAGGACAGCAAGCAGTGTATGGTTCATGTTCAATTAAAATAAATACTATTATTTTAAAGCATAATCTGAATTTTTCTACTCCATTCATAATTTTAAAAAGATAAAGATTAGGTTATATTTATTATTCAATAAATACTTTTATTTCTCCTGGTATTAAAAAACTGAAATAACGAGAAAATATAAACGTAATATGCCTGTTATTGTCGAACAAAGAAAAATATTTAGTGTACCCTAAAATTGCGAATTTTGAAATAATTGACACATTCTTTTTATGATTGTATTTTATAGACCATCTTATTAGCTTTATAAAAGTACCAAGTTTATTATTTTCCGTTTACTAGAAAAAAACCTACACTTGTTTTAGTAAAAGCAGTTGCCATTGCTTTAAGCAAGATGTCATACTTTAAAACGCATTTTACTCGAAAAGAGTTTTTTGAAAATATTTAAAGGGGGGCAACGATTGCTGAAAATTTTTGAAAATAATTAACTGAAATTTTTTTGTGTATGTTCTGTACAACAGTAGAAGTGTTTTAACTTTCCAATTTATCAATCACTTATATTACAAAATTTAGAGTATCTTTTGTTAATATAATCACCGTTTCTTAAAGCAATTTTATATTATGACTAAGATAAAGTGCTTTAATTTTTGTGAAAATTAAAATATCTCTTATCCTGAAGGTCATTTGAAAATGCAATAATATAACAATACATCAAAATTGAAAAATTGAAAAATTTTCATAAACATTTGGTACAGAATGAATCACGTTTAGGATTTTTGTAAAGTTTTACCAGTATTTTTCCATTTTAGTTCAATATATATAATTTAGTTTTCTCTTCTTAGTTTTAGCATTTTTTTCTTAAAATATACTAAAGAAACCTAAAAACAAAAAAAATTCTGCATATCTCCATTTTTTCAAATAAAAAGTTGTCTCAAGTAATTTCATATCGATATCTTAAAGATCCTTGAGAGCATTTCCTATTAATATATGTGTTTATCATTCAAAATGTACTACATATGTCTTCAAAATTTATAAAAAGTAATCCAACGAAATAATTAAATTTGTTACTTCAAAGAAATGTTACTTTAGTTCTAAAGTTCTTACAGTACACTTCAAAGAAATTTCCTTTGAAGTTAAAGCAAACATCTCTCATATGGAATCGCACGTATTTTATTTGCACGAGTTGATATTAACGCTTCTTATTTTTCAATGTTTTTCCTAACTTTCAATAGTTGCATTTCTTCTTCCAAATTTGACGCTATGTTCCTAAATCTTATAACATTCTGATACTTGATTCGGAACGTGGCAAAAAATAAATATTCTAAAGGAGTGCCAGTAAAATATACTAGAACTTAAATTTTACTTATTTGAAAAATAATAAGATATATCTCAACATTTTATGAACCTTCATTTTATAAGTAAGCGTGCAATTTGAGTTAACTAATTGCTTAGAGCAGTGCTTCTTAAACTTTGCGACCCAATGTTTAATCATAATTTTCATCGCACCCCCCTCCCCATAGAATAAAAATGTATTGAATTCAATAATACTATACTTTGACACTAAAATTACATTATAACTTTAACGTCTTAATTGCCGCTGGAGCATATAAATATCTCGCTGAGCCAAAGTGTCAATTGCCCCAGAAGTATATTGTCTTTCGGAAGTACGATCTTTTCTGTGCATTGCTGTCCATGAAATTATTTCGTAGACTTTGGAACCTAAGATTTTAACGGAATCATGAAAATGTGGCACATGCTAAATATCGTATTTTAAAGAGATATGGGACCATCTTCACAACTTTTTTTTTATTTTTAATATTTGATATTTGTTTTAATTGTATTTTATAAAGGTTAATATTTAACAATAATCCTATATAAAAAATTTTAAATCTGTTGCAAAATGCTTGCAAAATTTAAATTTTTGGAGCTTTTTTAAACACTTTTTTTAAATTTCTAAGGTTTTTTTCAATGTCTTTTTTAATTCAAAATTTTTTTCCAAGTATCTTATAGAATACTACATACGACATTGCATGGTTTCTTTTTCTGCTGCTGTTCTTTACTTTTTTATTGAATTTTTATAGTTAAACTTCCAAAAATTCTCAAAAAAACATTAATTTTGATTTTGAAATTTGTTAGAAAAAGTACTAAACAGATGTTAGAGCTAATTCCACATATGCACAGTTTCACAAAACATACATTCAGAACATGCATAAAAAATTTCAAACCCATACTTCAATCATCAAAAAAGCCTTAGGGTTTTGAATGATAGTATGTGTACAAAAATTCAACATGGAGAAAAGTGAGTTTGAAGTTTTCATTCCAAGAATAACATGATATAAAATTCATCGAATAGTCTGAAACTTTTACGAAATGTTAATTAGCTTATTTAAAACAGCTTACCATAAGAAATTGCACAAATGTAGAATAATTAAACATTATATATTTATTGTTTAATATATAGAAGAAAACGAATGAAAGATCAATATTTTATAAAACTTTATCATAATAATTATAAAAAAATAAATACACACACTTCAGAGCTAATTCCATGCTCAGAGCTAATGCACAACATGTTCAAAATATGTTTATGCCTTTATTTCTTTTATTTCCATGATTTTAAAAGCCTTCGCATGTTAAATATTGTGCACGAATGAAAGCAAAATCAAATAGCAATTTACAGGTGAAATATATCAAAATCTAAGAACTGCATATGTACATTAGTTTAAATAAATATCTTAAAATACTTTAATAATAAAAGTGTTGAATCTCGCACACATGGGATATATATATATATCTCCACAAACAAATATATAAAAATGGGAAACTTTTTCTATTCTTGCGAATTAGATTTTTAGTTATCGGAGTTATCAAAATGAGATTTAGTATTTGCACTTTGGAAGAATCCGCTTTGAAGTTTTAATTTCATTTATAATAACATCATGAAAAGCACGCACAACTTTTAAATGTTGACCAAATTCATTTTTT
Source organism: Trichonephila clavata (assembly GCA_019973975.1). Taxonomy (NCBI): domain Eukaryota; kingdom Metazoa; phylum Arthropoda; class Arachnida; order Araneae; family Nephilidae; genus Trichonephila; species Trichonephila clavata. The sequence continues at coordinate 9,611 of BMAO01024062.1, forward strand.
CCCCCAATAAACAATTCACAAACTAGAACTTTGCATGAGTTGCACAATTCTTTCTTAAAATGATTTATTACTGCACATATAATGTCATTCACATTTAGGCGCGGTAGAAAAATAATTAATTCATTTTTTATCAGGCTATTTTCTAGCAGATAATCTGAAATGTGGGCATGGTAGCTGCTGTCGAGCATTAAATATTGCTCCATAACTTGATAAAATCGCAAGGTAAACTTTGAAAATTTGCAGGCATGTTCATAAAGATTCTAGGTATCAAATAAGGCAATAAAAATTTCGATAAAAAATGGATTTTTAGGGTACCATATCGCCTTAATAATATTATACGCAATTATTTATGGATTTAAACTTACTTATAGACTTACTTAGCAAACAATATTTTATTGCACGCATTTTTAGAATAAAATGCCCGTTGCTTAATTCATAAATACAGCATCATATTTTCTAATAAATTTAAACTTATTTTAGGATTTCAGATAAATGTGTTTCAAAGCTCCTGTTCCTAAACGTTAAAGCTCAAAACACTGTATAGAAATTTTCATTTTTATTTTCAAAGACTTACCAGAGTGATTGCGCTGGAAAATCCCCACAATTTTCAGAAAGTTTAAAATGGAAACGGAACTTTTTGGGATTAACGAAAATAGGAAAGAAGGGGAAATTTTAGGTTGGAAACAATTCTATCTCTTCTTATTTCTGGTCATTTTCTTTGAACTTGTAGTTATTGAGTGACTATAGTTTCTTTTATATTCACAAAATATTTGAAGTTATTGTACTTGATATATAAGTTCAAATACTCTGGTGTTCGGTGTTTATAAAAAAGAATAATATTTTTTTAAATTGGAAAAAATATTTGAGTTTAAAACAATAATTGTCATTGCACGTTAGTGATCGTTCAGTGAAAATTAAAACTGAAAAAAAATCTTGTTGTTCAAAGGTCTTTCTTCTGTTTAAGAGATTATTTTACATAATGATTAACAAACTGAGTTAGATTACCTTCGAATTTATATGAAAATAAAACATTTTGAAAATCCTAAAAGTATATCTAAGTTACGTTAAGAGTTTTGGTAACATGATATTTCGAATATGAACCTATAAATCCGTAATTTAAAGCTTCTGTTATAATTTTATTGGAGGAAATTTTATTCATACAGACACTAATAAAATCCTCAAATGTTTCGAATGTGTATTCGAATGTGTCTACGGATTACTCTCCTGAAGTATTAGTAGATGAATAGAATGATTCTTAATCAGATTTATATAATTTTAAGACGGGTATTGAATAATTATTCTTAAAGACGCGTAAGGATGAAACATACTCTTTTTTTAAAATATAAGGAGGAGCAGCGAAAGTCGAAAGAAGGATTATATCATTTTGGAAATCCGTGACTATCTTTTTCACATTTATTTCACGAACGCGAAACAAACACGATTTACTTCAAGACTAGCGTCTACATAATCATCAGTAAAATCCTCTAAAAGACAGAAAAATTATAGCGTATGAATGGATTCAGGGTATGTATATAGACATACACATGTTACCTTTAAAGCATATAAATCAGAGCTTTCATGAAATATTATGCAATTAAATAAGTTACATAACTTAAGTCTCAGATGAGCAACTTTGAATGACTTATACAATTTACAAAATAACATTAAAGATATCCGTATAACGTCCAAACTTCCTTTTTGTCAAAATTTTAGATTTTTAAATTTCCTTGTTCTTTTAAAATTTGAACTCTTTTTTTTCCCTTTAAAATGGTGCTTAAATTTTGTTTCTAACTTATTTAGAACTTAAGTTATGGGGAGTTGAATTTTACTCGGTAGCTACTTTTTGAAACCGGAAGTACAAGTTTGCATATATTCCGGAAGTAGAAAAAAATTGTTTGTTTACATTTTTGTTTTTCAAAATATTGTTTAAATATGCGATAGAAGGAGATTTGTACATTCTAAAATATGAATTTGAGTTTTCAGAATCTACAGAATTATAATTGGCAACTGGTTTTTACTAATACTTTTATCTGGAATCTGGCAGAAAATGAGAGTGCGTTATTGCCTTTTTACATTTGTTTTCGATTGCATAGCTTTTTATAAGTTTCTGTTTAATCATTTTTTATTACTGAAAACTGTTTTTTCATTTTAAATCCTTAATTATAAACGCAGAATTAGTGCAAAGAGAAAACTTTATTTTCGTGATAATGGATGTATTAATGTGAATTCCGAAAATTGCAGGTAGTGGTTGATATATTTATAGTAACTAAGTTTTATATAATATCTAGTAATAATTTTTAATGACTTTTCAATGTTCTTTTATTCGAACCTTGATAAAAATTGTAATAATTTGATTATCATCAAGAAATTAGTACCAACCCTAAAAATTGTTGTGTTAATCAACGACGAATTTACAGAAAAGTGATATTTTTTGTTTACATTTGAGTTATGTGCGTTATTCTAATGATCTACTTAATTATTATTTTCACTATGTTTTTTCTACCTAAAACTTTTTTGTGCTATAAGTAAAGTATTATTTTTTTTCCACAGTTTTAAGTTTTATTTCATCCGTAAAAAGTATTTTCATAGCAAACATTACAGTTTTTCAAAGCATTTCCTTCCAAGGTGTACAAATACCTGAATAATGTTATAACACACTTGTTAAATATCGTTTCTTGGTTAAATGATGAAACTATACACATTTTTATTTGTTTGTTTTTAGAAAGCCGTGAAAAACTACTAGCTCATAAAGTTTTTTTGAAAAAAATTTTTGAATGACTTCTTTTTCCAAAAGGAATTGAAATTGGCAAATGCTTACATTCTAAATTGGGATAAATAATAAAATCGTCATTAACTAAATATGTATGTACGTTTATTCCATGCATGTATTTCTCTTAAAGAGTTTTAGCTCTTATAGATTAAAATTTAAAAATATTTTTTTTATTTCCATTAGGATGTAAAACATTATATAAAACTATGTATAAATAAGAGATTATGGAAGATAAAAATAAAAAAAAGCCAGCGCATTTCTGTTTAGATGCTAAATTGCGTAAACAATTTCAAATAATAAACCAACTACATTTTTTCCCCTAAGCGGAGTTCACCACTTAATTTTAAAAAAAATAATCTTTATAGAGTACAGACTACTTTTAACGATAAGATTCTGATACACACATATAACTTTAAATAACCTTTCTTACTAAAAAGGAAATGACTACTTCAGTGTTATGGCTTGAGCTACTAAAACAATATAACTAAAAATAACTTCGAGAATAAAAATATAAAGCCCATTCTATTTCTGACAGAAAAAATATGGGCATTACATTCTTCTTTGGTTGTTATATAAAGCAGTTTCTCAACTTATCCATTCGCTAGGTATGTTTTGAATTATTTGAACGAGAAGTTGAAAAAATATACTAAAAGCTTCGTTTAGTTCTTAAATTTCAGATAAAACAAACCCTTACGAAAATTACGAAGTTTAAGGCGATATGGTACCATCTTCACATTTTTTTTTTATTTTTAATATTTGATATTTGGTTTTAATTGTATTTCATAAAGGTTAATAATTAATAACAATTCCATACAAAAAAAATTTAATTTGTTAGAAAATGTTTGTAAAATTAAAATTTTTTTAGCTTTTTAAGCATTTTTTAAATTTAAATATGTCTTTTTCTTTCAAATTTTTTTTCTAAGTACTTTATAATAAACTACATAAAACTATTCATGGGTTTATTTCTGCTGCTGGTCTTTAATTTTTTATTAATTTTTTATAGTTAAACTTCCAAAATCTCCCAAAAAAATATTAATTTTGATTTTGAAATTTTTTAGAAAAAAATACTAAACATGTTAGAGCTAATTCAATGCACAGTTTTACAAAACATACATTTCAGAACATGTATAAAACATTTCAAACCCATGCTTCAATTATCAAAAAGGCCTTAGGGTTTTGAATGACAGTATGTGTACAAAAATTCATCATGGAGAAAAATGAGTTTGAAGTTTTCATTCCATGAATAGCGTGATATAATATTTATCGAATAGTCTGAAACTTTTATGAAATGTTAATTATCTTATTTAAAACTGCTTACCATAAAATATTGCACAAATGTAGAACAATTAAACAGTATACTGTCATAATGAATACATGAAAAAAAACGAATGAAAGATCAATATCTCATAAATTTTTATCTTAATAATTATACTAAAAAATAAATACACACACTTCAGAGCTAATTCCATGCTCAGAGCTAATGTACAACATGTGCAAAAGATGTTTATGCCTTTATCTTTTATTTCCATGAATTTAAAAGCCTTCGCATGTTAAATATTGGACACGAATGAAACAAAATCAAATAACAATTTATAGGTAAAATACATCGAAATCTAAGAACTGTATATGTGCATTTGTTTAAATAATTATCTTAAAATATTTTAATAATAAAAGTGTTGAAAATCTCGTACATATGGGATATATTATATATACCACCAAAAAAAAATATATAAATTTGGGAGAGTTTTTCTATTCTTGGGAATTAGTTCTTTAATTATCTGAGTTATCAAAATGAGATTTAGTATTTCTGTTTTGGGAGAATCCGTTTTGAAGTTTTAATTTCATTCAAAATATTATCATAAAAAGCACGCACAACTTTTAAATCTTGACCAAATCCATTTGATCTTCAGTAAATTATTCACAAACTAGAATTTTTGCATGAATTGCACAATTCTTTCTTAAAAGATTTATTATTGCATATATAATGCCAATCTCATTGATGCGCATTAGAAAAATAATTAATTCATTTTTTATCAGGCTCTTTTCTAGCAGATAATCCGAAATGTAGGCGTGGTTGTTGCTGTTTAGCATCAAACATTGCTCCATTACTTATGAAAAATGCAGGTAAAGCTTTTAAATTTTGCAGGCATATTTATAACGATTCGGGGTATCAAATAAGCTAATATATTGTTTCGACAGTTTAATGATTTTTAGGGTACCATATCACCTTAAACAGTGATAAAGTAGATATTGAATGATTCTAGAACAAGTATATTTCTTGTGATCAAATACATATTTCTGGAATTAAGGGTTTTGGTACCCATTTAACAATGTTTTTATTTATGTATTTCAAAATTATATTTCAGTATTTCATATAATGTTTTTATTGGAAAAAATGATACGAGATGAAATTTTTCACATTATATTTACACAATTTTAAATATTTTAATATTTCGAAGAAAATTTGGAAAATTTTAAAATCCTACTCTATTTGTAATTATTATTTTTTTTAAATGCTTTTTTTATAATATCCTTAAGGATGATCTAAGTAACTTTAGAAATCGATTGTACACTATTTAAGTAGTTATGGTGAGAAGAAAAAAAACTGTTGATATGTATGCTAAAATTCAGCCAATATCTCATATATTTTAATTTAAAAAAAAAAGGTTTACAGCAAATGGATCCTTAATTTTGTTGAAAATTTTATATATAACACACAGAAAACAAAAGGAAGTGAAAGGTAAATAGTTTTGGACGGAGTAGCATTTTGAATGCACTAATATATCGACAAAATACAAATTGAGAAAAACCATTTTAAAATTAATATTTCTGTAAAAATAATTACAATATTCTTAAATAAACTTTAAAAGACACTTTAAGACATAAGTTACATATTTTTCTTTAAAATAAATAATTTTTTCGTATGTTTTCAACCCATACATTTTATAAATGATCTATTTTTAGAGAGTATAATTGCACAAGAAGATTAAAATAAATGCTTATTTTTTTTCTGACATGACAGAAATTTTAGTTGTTTGCTTCACATAATACTGAAGTATTATGTTTATTTAAAAAAAGGAGGAATAAGAACTGAAATTATTAAATATTTAATATAAATGTCTTAATTCAAAACTTTTACACGCACGCATTTTCCACTGAAAAAATTTTACATTATTGTAAAGCCTCAGTAATATACTGCTTTATTTATTACGCTTTCTTTTTTTATAGTTCTTGTTTCTCTTTTAAAATAGATTTTGTCTTTATCAAAACGCTTTTTTTCTAAAAAGGGGGCATCGAATTGCCTAATTTGATCATTTGCATTTTTCAAATGAAGTTTTTTCCAACTTCTAACTTTCCGACATGCACAAGGGATATATCAATCAAAATACAATAATGCAAAGAATAAGATTGAATAAAAAAAACGACAGATCACTCATGTTGGGGGTACCAAGTAGTCTTCATATAAGAAAAAAATATTATTGCAAGGATTCAAATTAAAGAAACAAAACTACAGAAGTTTTATCGAGGACCATTAACAGTGGGAGGGGTAGTATATATATAAAAAATATAACGCCACACACGCATTTTTTAAAGTGCGAAGGATGAAATTTTTATAAGTAGGATTTTTTAAACTTCTAAGGGCTGATAAGGGAAGGGCTTTTATACAGCTGGATTCTGTTAAAAACTATTAACTTTTTAATTTAATTTGAAGAATTTACGGTTATACAGATTTATACACACACTTGTTGTTAATAACACGGAGGAAATTGCTTTTATATTTTACCATACTTATTGTATATCATGAGTTTGAGCCAGCGCCACTGAAGACTCGCCGTGTAGGGGATCCGATGCAAGTTAAATCTGTAGAAATCTCACACGTCCTCCGTTGGTGTGGTAGTTAGAAGAGAGGGAGCCAGCTCACAGGTGTCGTCCCCGTCACTTGACCATGGTTAAAAATTACGAAGTCCATCGACAAAAGCCCTCGTGTATAGCTGAACAATGCGACGTTAATATTCACTCATTCACTCGCCTCTAGGGAGTTAATTTTTACAAAACTCCTTATGTAGCGGATCTCTTCTCTATGGTAGAATTGTGCTTGCCGAATTTCAAGTGTGTAGGTCAAATAGTTTGAATATAGTAATATTTGTTAGTAACAACTCTTAAACGAGCCGTTGCAATGTCCCTTGTGGATCAATTTTAGCAACCCTTTTTTATAGTGGATCTTAAAGAAACGTGCCTACAAAATTTCTGCTTTATGTCTAATAGTTCGAAAAAATATTTATCTATAAGGCCCTTTAAGTCCTCGCAACACCCCTTGATTGATTCAGGTCAAAAAAGGAAATGTTTTTCTTTGATGATATATAGACACATAGCAACCTCACTATATAACCCCCTTGATCGTAATGGGAGAGAGTTACATTTATACGTAGCACTTACAAAGCTGCAAGAGGGCTGTTGATAATAGACCTCGTAATTTTAAACCATAGTCATGTGATAAGGACTACATATAAACTGGCGACCCTCACCAAATTTTCACACCACACCAACGGGAGGACTTTAGAACCTCGGCATAATTAAGGTGCATTGGGCCCCTTTCAGTGGCGGGTTTTCAGTGAAACTGGGTTAAGCTCATGACATGTAAACCACGGGTCCGTTACCTTGACCATTAGGTTACCACGGCCACTTGATCCTATTGGGTTCGTTTCTTAGTTTAAGTGGTACGCACGCATACACATTCTACCCTTTTTTATATCATATATTGGTTGTCGTTATTATTTAATACTTTCTTATTAAATAATTTATTCACAGTTGTGTTGAACCGGAAGTGATATGAAAACCATAAATATTTGACTCAAATTTATTTTATTAATATTGTGCAAGCATTTGAAGGAAGTGTTGCTGTTTATTCGATATAACAATTATTTTAAGATATGATTTTTCTTAATTATCATATTTATGAATCAAATAAAATGCTAAATAAATACAAATACAGGAAAGTATTCGTACTGGTTTTGTGTATATTTTGAGCAGCCTGTTTATATTTTTAATTCTTAAAAAATATTAACCAGTTGTATAACCACCATTCTAAAAGTTTTGAAACTGAAATATTTT
>BMAO01024063.1:0-25394 GCA_019973975.1 Trichonephila clavata
TTGTTTGTTAAATTCAATCATGACTTTCATTATTTATTATTATGGACATTTGCAAATTATGTAAATTGAATTTATGTTAATCTTCCCCTGGTGGTTATTCTAGAACCCTCCACCAGGTTTATAAAAGTACTGCAGCTGGATAGGTCTTCAGTTGTGGTGCTGCCCGTGTAAAACACTACGACAAAATAAATTGTGTATTGGATAAATCGCCTTATTCCTTCTACGTGACATTTTGGTGGAGGCGCGGGGGTAACGATAGCCATCGGCAACGGATATCAGAGAAAGTCGAAGGCTCCAAGGGCTACCTCCAGAATACGGGTTGCTACCTTGCGAGTCCGAACTGTAAAAAGAATGCCGGAAGGTGAAACGGAAGACAAGGCAACATCATCTATGTATGTTACCTATCAGCTGCCACGAGAGCCTTGTTCATTCTCTGGCTTGAATACCGAAGATGCTGAAAAATGGAAAAATGATTACGAGAGGATTGCTAACTACAACAATTGGGATGAAACAGTACGTCTTGCAAATGTCGTGTTCTATCTAAGCGGAACTGCAAGGTTGTGGTTTGACAACAATGAAGATCGATTGAAAAGTTGGACAGACTTCGAGAGACTTTTTGAAGAGACTTTCGGAAGGCCTGAGGACGTAAAAAGTTTTGCAGAAGGATTATTAAGGACAAGGGCTCAGCGTCCTGGCGAAACGCATGAGTCTTACGTTCAGGACGTATTGTCATTATGCAGGAAAGTGAATAAAAATATGCCAGAAGATCAAAAGATATCGCATCTCATGAAAGGGGTGGCTGAAAATCTCTACCAGGTACTGATAAACAGAGAAGTTAGCACAGTAGATAAATTTGTTACGTGTTGCCGTGAAGTGGATGCCATGAGAAAGAGACGAGTTGTGCCGCTACGATATGAGAGACTACCTAATGTTACACCATGTCAATGGCCAATGAAGGAGATCTAAGCGATCTAATTCGAAGGATTGTTAAGAGAAATCGAGAAGTATCCACGGATGCAACATGTATAGACGACGAGCCAAGCATTTAGAATAATTATCCGAGAGAAGTTCGAAGCAATTTGGCTCCACTCTCTCGAGAAAAACCTACGCTTCCCTTACAGAACTCAAGGACTGGCGGAAGTTCTGGAGACCAGGCCGAGACTCGACAAGAAAACAGACCAACTCAAAGGATACCGGAAGGAGATGACCTTTGGCGTACTTCAGATAAGTACCAATTTGCTTCATTGTGGACGACGGTCACGTGACTAGATATTGCCGTGATAGACGACGTGTTTTAAGCGCAGCAAAAAAAGAAGGCAATTAGACCAGTCAGAACGCTGGGATTCCGACTTCTTTTGATTACGGCGCGATCCTGAATCTAATTACCAGCGTTACAGAAGTAATTCGCCGTACCCTAGACGCAATCCACAACGCACAATCAAGATCTCCATCTCGTCGCTCACTGTTAGGTCCAGTGAGGAAAACTAAGGCATGCGACCTGCGTGGAGGTAAGGCCGCAATAAACGAAAACCCTCCAGTATACACGGCGCTAAACTAGTCAAAAACTTTGTATCCGTAACTGTCAATGGGCATATCGTAATGCCTTGGTTGATTCAGGAGCTGATTATTCAGTAGTTTCCGAACAGTTACGCACGCAACTAAGGACGCCCATGTTTCAGAACACAACCCGATTCTTCGAACTGCCTGTGGTAAGGTTGTAGAAGCTATATAGGACGATGCATGTTGCGAGTGAACTTGAATGGAGTGGTGCAACCTTTCGAATTTTGGTATTCCAGCAATGCAGTCATGATCTCATATTGGGATGGGACTTTTTCAAAGCAACTGATGCATTATTGATTGCGGATCAGGTGAACTTCAGATTGGAGAAGTCTCTCCAAATGATCTCAAAATGAATGAAGTAAATTCTGGTTTATATGCGGTCAGTGACGTTGTCATTCCAGGAAACTCTATAAGAAAGATTTCGCTTTGGCTAAAGACCACCAGACCTTAGAAAAGGTATAGTTACTGGAATGAAGAATTTTGAATGGACAAAAGCTAAAGTCCAGCTACAATAGCACACTCCAGAATGGTAAAATAGATATTTGGATTGCTAACAGTTCCTCTCAGCCACAGATAATACCACTGGCAATGTGTATAGCTGAAATGACGGATATTGAGGATGGATTGGTAAGTTTTAACGAGAATGCTGACAAAATCGAAGTAAAACAGATGAAGCCCCTAGACAGTCGGTTGAAAGAATTCAAATGCCTTGTAGACCGGAACTGCGTGAGGCGCAACAGAAAGATCTTTTGAAGTTGCTTAACGACTTTACAGATGTTTTTGATTTTGAGACAAAATAAGAGTCTCGAGTAAAGTAAAACACAAGATAAACACCGGCGATTGCCAACCTATTAAGCAAAAGCCATATAGAGTGTCTTTTGAAGAGAGAAGAATAATTCAAAAAGAGGTTGATCAAATGCTGAAGCTTGACATCATAGAGCATTCGGAGAGTCCGTGGTCATCCCCAGTTGTTCTGGTGAAAAAGAAAAATGGATCCTGGCGTTTCTGTGTGGATTACCGTCGCTTGAACAAATTACCAAAAAGGATGTGTACCTTTACCCCGGATTGACGATGCCTTGGATAACCTTTCGGGTGCAAGATTGTTTTCTACAATAGACCTTAAGTCTGGATACTGGCAGATTGAAGTCGATGAAAGAGACAGAGAGAAGACGGCTTTTATTACTTCCGGATGGATTATACCAATTTAAGGTTATGCCATTTGGGTTATGTAACGCCCCAGCCACGTTCGAAAGAATGATGGATAGTATCCTTAAAGGGATGAAGTGGAAGCACTGTCTATGTTATCTAGATGATGTCATTGTCTACGCTGCCTCTTTCGAAGAACATCTTTTGAGATTGAGGATGGTGCTTCAGTGCATACGAGATGCTGGATTGACACTGAACCATAAAAAGTGTCGTTTTGGTCAAAGAAGCTTAAGATTCTTGGTCACTTAGTGGACAAAGATGGAATTCGTCCAGATCCAGGGAAGGTCGAAGCAGTTCTAGAATTTCCAACCCCCCAAACCGTTACGCAAGTTAGAAGCTTTTTAGGGATCTGCTCTTATTATCGCCGATTTGTCCATAATTTTGCCGACATCGCCAGGCCGTTGCACGAATTATTGAAGCAAGATGTTAAATTTGTATGGAAAGAAGAACATCAATCAGCATTCATCCGTTTAAAATCACTGCTGACGAGATATCCTGTGCTTGGCTTCTTTAAACCAGAAGCTAAAACCTTAATACATACTGACGCCAGTGGATATGCATTGGTGCTATTCTCGTACAAATACAGAGTGGGTTTGAAAGGCTATTGCTTATGCATCCCGATCACTTTCAACATCCGAGAAAAATTATTCGACTACAGAGAAGGAATGTTTAGCAGTTATTTGGGCGATAAGTAAATTCCGACCCTATATCTTTGGACACCCATTTACAGTGGTAACAGATCACCACTCTTTATGCTGGTTGGCGAATCTAAAAGATCCATCTGGGCGATTAACAAGGTGGGCTTTGCGTCTTCAAGAGTACGATGTAGAAATAGTTTTCAAGACCGGAAGAAAGCACCAGGATGCTGATTGCTTATCGAGGAGCCCACTGCTTAAAATTGAAGAAGAGCCCACTGAAGATATACCATTCCTTAATACCATTACCAATTTCGAAAGTGAGCAAAGTAAAGACCCTGATGTAGCAAATATTCGAGACGAAATGGTTAGAAAGAGAGACTTCTCCAAGTTTAAAGAAATTAGTGGAATTTTATACAGAAAAACTACGATCCTTTAGGAAAGCAGTGGCTATTGTTCATACCGAAACATCTTAGAGCGGACGTATTAAAAAGCCTTCACGATGCACCGACAGCGGGTCATTTAGGGTTTGCCAAAACGTACGACCGAATCAGACGGAAGTATTTCTGGCCTGGCCTATACCGCAGTGTCCGACGCTATATATATATTATATATATGTGTCTCATTGTCGAGAGTGTCAAAGGCGAAAATCTCAACCTCAGCGACCTCCAGGATTGCTTCATCCAATATTGCCAGGGGATATCCCGTTTGCTAAAATAGGGATAGATTTACTTGGAAGATTTCCTCTAACAAAGCAAGGGAATAGATGGATAATTGTCTGTACAGATTATCTCACTCGATTTACTATCACAAAGGCCTACCAAGCGGTGAAGCCACGGAAATAGCCAAATTTCTGGTTGAAGACGTTATACTGAAACATGGATCACCAAGGGAAATCATCAGCGATAGAGGGCGATCATTTTTGTCGAATCTCGTTAAAGAAGTAAATAATTTATGCTTGACTCATCATTTGCTAACTACTGCATATCACCCTCAGACAAATGGCCTCACGGAAAGGTTCAATAAAACACTCGCTGACATGCTGGCCATGTATGTCGATGTTGATCAAAAGAATTGGGACAACATACTTCCATTTGTCACCTTTGCATATAACACCGCAAAGCAGGAGACGACAGGTTTCAGTCCATTTTTCCTTGTTCATGGACGTGATGTGGATACTCTACTAGATGCCATTTTGCCCTTTCTTCCCGATGAATCAGCGAATGATTACGTTCAAAACCTGATAATGAAGGCCGAAGAAGCTAGACAACTAGCAAAAATACATCTAACAAGAGCACAAGACAAAGACAAATGCCGTTATGATGAAAGACATCGGATAGTGAATTACAAAGAGGGAGACCTGGTTTGGATATTTACTCCAATCCGCAAAGTTGGATTATCTGAGAAATTGTTAAAGCGATACTTTGGACCCTATAGGGTGAGAAAAAGGTTATCCGAAGTGACTTATGAAGTGGAACCTTGTGATAGTATGCGCACCAAACGAAAATTAAGAGACGTGGTACATGTTCTGCGAATGAAACCTTATAAAGACCCTGACCTTCAGCTAGAAGATATTGAACAAGAAAAGTCACCTGCGGAACCAGTCCGGACTGTTTTCGACAAAAGGAACCCTAAACAAGTTTACTTTGGACCTATTACAAGAAGCCGTTCGAAACAACTACAGCGGGTCGCTGTGTCTCCTAAGGAGGGAGAAATGTCACAAACTGATACGCTCTGAGTGGCCGAACGGTTAGAGCACTGCTCTACAATGCAAGTGGCTCGGGTTCGAGCCTCCCAGATATTTGTTTGTTAAATTCAATCATGACTTTCATTATTTATTATTATGGACATTTGCAAATTATGTAAATTGAATTTATGTTAATCTTTCCCCTGGTGGTTATTCTAGAACCCTCCACCAGGTTTATAAAAGTACTGCCGCTGGATAGGTCTTCAGTTGTGGTGCTGCCCGTGTAAAACACTACGACAAAATAAATTGTGTATTGGATAACATCGCCTTATTCCTTCCACGTGACAATATAAAGAATGTGTCATGTAAGTTTTGTTGACATCAGATATATACTTTCTGAGAAAAGGTACATCGAACGTTCAAAAGTGACATTTTGAGAAAAACACATTTTTATAAATAAAGTTACCTTATCAAAACATTCCAGCTCCATATTCCAAATTTTCAGCATTTTTTAAATTTTCATCTTCTTGTTTCATTCTTTTAAGTCTTTTTACTTTTCTAGTCTCCTTAGTTTTCAGTAAATTGGCATATCTTACCCATGTACTGCTCTCTTTGTCGAGATGTTCCATGCAGCATGTCGCATAATATCCTCGCTCTATGTTAAGTTTTTTAAAAATATCCAGCTTTGTTGCATTCTCTTTATTAAAGGATGCAATAGCATCATATGTACCAAAGGAAAGTGTTTCTATGTGCACAAATGTCTTTTTGGGGACACGAGACCAAATAACATTATTAATGCTTTCATTCGGATTCTGCGTGTTTCCATGCAAGCACTTTTTCAATAATTCTGGATCCGAAAGGTCCCTAAAAATAGGCCTAATGGCTTCAACAACAGCAACTGAAAGTTCATGTTTGTGGAGATAAAGTTTATTTTCCAATTGAGCCTTCTTACACTGACACCATGTGTCAAGACCTGATGGACAAAATCTATGCTGTGGATTTTTATCCGTAGATATTTTGTGAAGAAATATTGCCCATATAGCTTGTTTCATACACTTTACATTTGATAAATTTCTTCGAATGGCAAGACCATAATATGTTTGCAATTGATCAATAGTTGCTTCTGTTAATCTATTTTTGTCACATAATGCTTTGCCATCTGATAATTTTTGCCCCCTCATTTTTGCTTTGAAACGTCGGAGGCGAGATCCCATCCGTTTCATAATATGCCCTAAAGAAATTTTAAAAAATGACGTCAAACTTCAAGCTGACCCAAGAGGAAGTGCAATATTTACCTTTTTTCTGTCCATTTAAATCGGTGACTCGCGTTTAGATGATTCTTTAAAAACAAAATTTTAGCACTTCTAATTAAGCTAGAGATAAAAATGAGGTATTTTTGGAAAGGTAATGAGCTGAAACATTTAAAAATGCAATAACCTGAAATTCACCTTTTAAAAAAATTTTACCTTTCCTTAAAATGTATTAAACAAATCTAAAAAAAAAAATCTCCATATCTCCATTTTTTTAAAAAAAAAAGTTGTTGCCAATAGTCGGATTACCTTAATAAACCAAATATTCCCTATCACACTTTTCAACAATTTTTTGAAATCAGGATTGCTTGCTGAAATTCTCATAACGACCTGCAAGTTAACACTAGACAATTTGTATCTCTCCTTGATATCCATGCAAATGAAACTTTCCTTACAAGCATATGTTCAGCTAAATATGGAGAACATTTCTGTCTAATTAGTTTTTCTGACTGTTTTGGTGGGCTGCAAAAAAACTCTTTGCCAGCTTTTTTCACCCATGTCTTAATACCCTTATATTTTATTCATGTTTTTATTATTTCATAATTAACATTAATCTTTTTTTAATTTTGATTAGTTTTATGGATTATTATATAATTATTGTTCAAGTGAGATTTTATTCAAATTTATATTGAGCTATTAAGTGAAAGGGAAAGTCATTTTTTTCTGACGAAAAACAGTTTTAATTTAAAATATAATGTCCTGTAAATTAGTTACAACTGTCTGCCAGCATTTTTGCAGCTTATCTAACTCCCCTGGAAAATAAGTCCTCTGTTTTGGAAACAAAGTATTCTTCCCCTTTCATTTGAACACCCACAAAATTTATATATTTATTTCCATCAAGACATTTTTTCAGTGACCTGAACAGATAATTGTCAGATGGTGCTATAATAAGAGCTGTCTGAGGTAAAGTTTCCCAACCCAACTTGGCAATTTTTTATGCGGTGTTTCTTAACACGTGTAGTTTAGAGTTGAAGTGATGAAGAATCACAACCTTTTTGTTGGCCAAAAATGGACGTTTATGTTGAATTTCTTTGTTCAAAACATTCAGCTGTGAACAGTAACGGCTGTTTCATTTACTTTCAGCAACTTATAATGCACTATACCCTCTACTACAGGGGTGGGCAGATTTTTCCAGGGTACGGGCTACTTCTAAAGGCGGTATCACACGTAAATTTTCAGTGCAATTTTTTGGCCCAACTTTTCACCGAATCTGAGGGGGAAGGGTTACCGTAAGCAAAACGACATGCTCTGACGTCAGCTGCACTCTTTTTCGACATTGAAACATTACTCGCTGATTTTTCTGCTTCAAAAACGGCCATCCAATATTGTTTCTTTTATTTCGCTCGCGCTTTTGTTTGTGGGGGTAAATAGAAATAGAGCATCATTCTGTTTAAAATATTATACGCCGTTAAAATATTGCACACCATTAAAATATTATACGCCATATCTGATGCGAAGCTACCACCGTTACCGTCATCTTGTTTAAGACGTAGGGTGCTGAAAAACCCCATTGGCTGGAATTTCAAGCAACTTTCATTTAGAGCAACTTTCTCAGCTCACTGGCAAAAAGTTGTTCGAAAGCCATTGCTATGGCAACGGAGTAAAAATTGCACGAATTGGACCAAAAATTGCACCAAACGTGTACGTGTGATAAGGCCTTAAGTTTTTCAAGGTGCTGCGATCTACCCAGTGTCAGTGGCGCACACAAAATGGGGGATCCACGGGTTTGGACACTCCTCATCCTCATAGCCCTTGATTTTTTTCTGATTGATTATAATTCCATATCCCTAGTACGTAAAATTTAATTAAGTATTTGTTGTTAATCTTTTTTATTAAATAATGCTAATTATTCATTCAATAATTTATTTTTACTGTTTTTTGTTAGCGATAATATACAAAATCAAAATAATATGTTTTTCTGCGCATTGAACCATGATACGAGAATGGTAGACTTTCGAACCTGAGCTACCTCGCCCCCTTGAAAAATTTTTTGTGTGCCATTGGCCAGTGTCGTAGGGGTGGTGAGGTAAGGAAAAAGTCTACAATATTTATTATAGCTTAGTAAAATAAATACGGGATATATGTACTTACCTACATTTCTAAAATAAAAAAATCATCAAGAAATCATTTAGAATCGTGTTTACAAAGCAAAACACACGATACAAACATATTAATAATAGTTACAAATATAACATCAAATGATGCATTTATGAGCAAACACTTCAAAATACATTGAAAAGTAAAACATTTTCACCTAAAATTAGTTCGCGTAGTTATAGTCAGTAGAAGACTTAACATGCTGTGACGTATGTGCGTCCCCCACCCCTTGTGACATCTGGGACTTGCTTCCCACGGCCGGGTCAGTTTTAGAAGAATGATGACCACACGTGCAAAACCACCTGCAGTCGCTAATATACTGCAACGGACGTGTCTTAATTAGCCCCTGCAACCTTTGACCCGAGGGAAGCATTTCGCCATCACCGGATGTGGGGGTGAAAGGGGACGCGCGGACGTCGGTAAACCGCAGAGAGAGAGAGAACAGCTGAAAACTTCGCATGGAACGGACACCAACAAGATCCCTCCCACACAAAATTATTTTGGACTTTAAAATCATCTCATAGTGAAACTTGTATATTAATGTAAATAATAGCTGTGACAATTAAACTAAATTATATTTCAAACACGCTACCATTATTGAATCAAACGTCACAGCATTAACGAAAGTGGTGTCAGCGCTGAGGATTAATAAAAAAATAATAGAGATTACCGGACCCGTGAGAGGAGGTGATTTGGTGATTCTGGTTTATTACGGGCGCTCTGCAAACCGCACGTAGAAAAACTCAAGACGCATGAGCTTGGAAATAAGGATAAAACTATCCTTTAGAGAAAAGAAAAGCAACTCAGAAGGCCGAGATTTGATAGTGGATAAGCTATCCCACCAATAAAGAAAATCCTTTTGTGTGTGTTGTGAGAATTGAAATCATCTTTAAAACAAGAAATGTCAACCGGATCTTCGGTATTCCCAAGTTCCAGCAGATAGTACTTCAAAAGGGGTGAGTACTGTTATATTTCTTGAGTTGTATTAGTTGCTTGCTAAAATTTCTACTACAAATTTTGAGATACTTAGTGTTTTTTCTTGCATGGGAACAATGTTATTGTGGTTCTAGAGAATTGTAAATACGAGTATTGTGTGCAACTTTTAGCTTAAGATTTATTGTGTTTTTAAGTTTCTTGATAGTTTTGATTATTTTACAGTGTTAAAATTTTTCTTTGTTTGTTTCTGTGTTTGCATGGGACCAGTGTTATTGTGATACTAGAGAGTAGTAAATATTGTGTAAATTTTAACAAATATATTGTGCTGATATTGTTCAAAAATGGCTTTTCTCGGAAAAGGGAAAAAGCAATATATGTTGCTACTCGCAGAGGAATTAGGGGTAGATGTCACACCAAACATGACTGTCCCTAACCTCAAAACCGCAATCACTAACAGTGAGGGTTACGAAGAGGAATTCGTAAAAAATCTGTTTGAGACTATTATTGCAAATAGGAAAATTGAAGAGGAATGGGAAAGGGCAGAAAAAAATTAGATTTGAAGAATCAGAAAGAGCACAGACCTTGAGATTAGCAGAGCACGCGTTGAAGGAGAAAGAATTACAATTAAAATTTGATCTAGAAAGATTTAAAATAGAATCCGGACATAGTGTAAACGATGAATTAACCGGCTGTATAAATCCCCGTTCTGTAACCTCGAATGTAAATTTAAGAAAATTAATCCCAGATTTTAATCCAAATCAGTCAGATATTAGTTTGTATTTGGTTATTTTTGAACGTCAGGCTAAAAGGGCTTTAATTGAAAAAACAGAATGGGTAGGGCATTTATTAGGTTTGTTACCTTTGGATATCGTGCAGTTCATTGCTCGCGAACCGGAGGAACAAGCAGAAAATTATGACTATATTAAAAAACTATTACTTAAACGATTTAAGTTAAGTCCGGAAGTCTTTCGCCAGAGATTTGTTCAACACCAAAAGAAATCGGATAGTACGTGGAAAGACTTCACCTTTGAAATGACTATTTAGAGGAGTGGCTAATCGGCCTAGAGATCGAGTCGTTTGAGGACCTTAAAGATTTAATGGTTGTCGACCAACTAAAAAAACGCGCGTATGCTAGTATGAGAGAACATTTCTTAGATGATTGGGCGAATCTCAAATCATCTACTCAAATAGCCGAACTCTTTGACAACTACGAGGATGTCAGGAAAATAAATTCAAAAACCGCGGATAAATTCAGCAGGAACGAGAGAAATTTGACAACTTCCGGGTTTAGGGAGAAGAAGACTAGGTTCGGGGAAATCCCCCCTAAACCAGTGGTTTCTCTTCCTGAGGGCGATAGGGGGAGAGTTTTCGAAAGACGCGTGATACAAAAATGTTTCCATTGCAACCTGCCCGGACATATAAAGGCGGCATGCCCGAAATTAAATAGGAATAAAGCAACGAAGTCTCTCAATAATATTGAAGGAAATGGGAACTCGGATTTTCTTAATTCATATATAGCAAAGGGCTCTGTGAATGGTCAAGAAATAAATATACTTAGGGATACGGGGGCAACAATAGATTTGGTGTGTGCTAAATACATTAATTCTTTTTCCTTCTCCGGTGAAAAGGTCTGGGTAAAACAACCGTTAAGCTCAGAATTGGTTTGCTTACCCTTGGCGGTCGTGGAATTTTCCGGAAACTTCGGAACGGTGCAAACTAAAGCAGCAGTTTGTGGTAATCATTTAAATCAACATGGTCGGTATTTGCTCGGAAACAAAACGGCCGAACTTATAAAAGAAAATTTAGGCTATGATTTTCTTTCAGTTGAGGTAGTCAATGCTGTTCAGACAAGGTCTCAAACCATAGCGGCTAGAAAAAGAAATAGAGGTAAATAGCTGTAGCGATAGGAAAGGGGAAGATGAGGCTATAATTGTTTCTCCGGAGGCAGAGGATCAAATTTTAATCCCTGAACTGCAGGAATATGTTCCGGAGTTAGAGCTGCTAAAAGTTACTCGAGATGAGTTAATTGAAGCTCAAAAAAATAGCGAGGATATTAAATCATTGTACGAACAGGCAGTCAGTCAGGTGCAGGCAATAAATAAGGCTTATTCTCTAGAAAACGGGTTACTCGTCAAAAAACGCGAGGATAAGTTAGGTAATGTGGCTAAATTAATAGTAGTGCCAGAAAGGTTCCGTGAGCAAATTAAATCGTTGTGTCATGAAGGAACCTCTGCACATCTGGGGGTTACGAAAACTAAAGACAAGTTAAACCGATATTTTTATTGGCCGAATTGTTATAAGGATATAGAAGCGTACGTAAAAACTTGCGATCAGTGCCAGAAGGCTGGGAAGCCAAATGAGAAAAAGAAAGCTCCACTAAAATTGGTCCCGGTTATTCAGGAGGTTTTTACTAAGCTAAATATTGATGCATGTGGGCCTCTCCCAATCACATCTAATGGGAATCGATATCTTATTACGGCCGTATGCATGTCATCAAAATTCCCTGAAGCTATCCCGGTGGCTGATATCAGTTCGGTTAGTGTTACAGATGCTCTGTTAAATATCTTTAGTCGTATGAGTTTTCCACGGGAAATACAATGTGACCAGGGTATTTCCTTTACTAGTGCTCTGTACCGAGTTTTTTGAAAGATTCGGAATACTTGTCCGGCATAGTTCTGTGTATCATCCTCAGAGTAACCCTATTGAGCGATTTCATCGAACATTGAAACGACTCTTGCGAGTCTTATGTTTAGAGGCAGGCTCCGAATGGGACAAACATCTTCCGTCTATTCTTTTAGCGTTGCGAACTGTAACTCACGAGAGTACAGGGTATACACCGTCAGAGTTGGTGTATGGGAAAAATTTGCGGACTCCAGAAACATTAGTAAGGGAACATTGGATGGAACCGGAAGAAGAAAATGATCTCGTCACTGAATATGTGTTTAAGTTAATTAATAGATTAAAAAGGTGTCAGGAGATAGCTATAGATAAAATGGAAGAGATGTAAATTAAGAGGAAAACTTGGTATGATAAAAATGCAGTAAAACGCGAATTTAAGGATGGAGATTTAGTACTTGTTTTGGCTACATCTCGAGCGAATAAATTAGCAGTACAGTGGATAGGTCCTGGGACGGTTTTAAATAAAATTTCCGAAACGAACTATTTGGCAGAAATTCCCGGCAGACGAGAAACCTCTCAAATCTATCATATAAATATGCTAAAACCGTATTATAAAAGGCCGGAACATGTTAATTTAATAATTACCGATGAAGCACACCAATCTCTCGCAGACCAGGATTTAGAAATCCCATACTTAGAAAACAATTCCATCATTTATGATTTCGAGGATGTCATCCAGGCTAGCGAGTTAGACAAATGTCTCCAAGACACACAAATCAATCAGCTGCGCGAATTACTAAATAAACATTCTAAATGTTTCTCAAACGATCCCGGTTTAACTAATCTGGTTGTACACGAGATCCAGTTGGTTAATGATAAGCCAATTAGAACGAAGCCGTACCGAATGTCGCACCGACAAAATGAAATTTTAAAAAACGAAATTAATCGAATGTTAAAATTTGGAATCATTGAGGTAGGAGAATCGGATTATATGTCCCCTATGATTTTAGTTGAGGTACCTGGCAAGGATCCTCGACCTTGTGTCGATTATCGGAAATTAAACGGAATTATTAGAACGGAGTACTTTCCTCTACCCAACATCGAAGAACGCGTAGAACAGGTCTCCTCCGCTAAATTTATTACCATTTTAGATTTATCTAAAGGATATTGGCAAATTCCTCTGAGTAAAACTGCACAACGATACGCAGTTTTTTGTACTAGTTTTGGTACTTACAGACCCCTAAGAATGAGTTTCGGATTAAAGAATGCCCCATATTTTTTTAGTAAACTCATGGCAGGATTACTAAACGGTCTAGAGCATTTCGTTGTCCCTTATCTAGACGATATCGCTATCTTTTCGGATACGTGGGAGTCACATCTTAAACATGTGGAAATAGTCCTGCAAAGAATCAGGAGATCCCAATTAACAATAAAACCCTCGAAATGTAAGTTTGCACAACAGAGTGTCAAATTTTCTTAGGTCATGTGGTGGGTCAGTTGTTCCGCACTCCTTCCAAGGTCAAAGTTCAGTCTGTTCTTGAGTTCCCTACCCCTCGTACAAAAACACATATACGAGCGT
Organism: Trichonephila clavata; assembly: GCA_019973975.1. Classification (NCBI taxonomy): domain Eukaryota; kingdom Metazoa; phylum Arthropoda; class Arachnida; order Araneae; family Nephilidae; genus Trichonephila; species Trichonephila clavata. The sequence continues at coordinate 13,630 of BMAO01024063.1, forward strand.
TCCTTGGTTTAGCGGGGTACTACAGTAGATATATAAATCAGTTCTCGGTAATTGCCACACCTTTAACAGACGCGCTAAAGGGGAAGGCAAGACGCGGGGAGGTTAATTGGACAACCGACTGTGAAAATGCATTCCGAGATTTAAAAAAGAAGCTAACTGATAAGCCCGTCTTGTACTCGCCAAATTTTGAGCGGGAGTTTATCATTCAAACAGACGCCTCTGATTATGGTATGGGGGTGGTGTTAACTCAATTAAAAGACCAAGGAGAGGAGCACCCAATCCTTTATCTGAGTAAAAAATTTTCAGATGTTGAGAAACGTTATTGTACGACCCAGAAGGAATGTGCTAGTATTGTGTTCGCAATTAAAAGGTTACATTATTATTTAGATGGAAATTCCTTTTTAGTTATGACCGACCACAGTAGTAGTAGCAGGTCCCCAGTACGTAGCCAATAGGAAGGCTCCATTTTCCCGTGGCCCCTCCCCCTCCCCCCACACAAAGTCATCGTCCAATAGGAGGGCTCCATTTTCCCGCCATCGAGGTTGGCCCCTCCCCCATGCGCTTATCAAGGCTCCATTTCCCCGTGGCCCCTCCCCCTCCCCCACACAAAGTCATCGTCCAATAGGAGGGCTCCATTTTCCCGCCATCGAGGTTGGCCCCTCCCCCATGCGCTTACGGAAGTGGAGTTGTACGCGACTGCTTGAAATTTTCTGATTGGTTGTCGATATGACGTAGGGGTTTTAATCATCGTGTAAGATGCACGTGGTTCTTACGATGATCTGTGTCCAGTCTTGTCAGAACTGGGAATGAGTCATGACGGAGTTGAGGGATACTCAGGTTCTGGAATACGGAAGTGGAGTTGTACACGACTGCTTGAAATATTCTGATTGGTTGTCGATATGACGTAGGGGTTTTAATCATCGTGTAAGATGCACGTGTTTCTTACGATGATCTGTGTCAGAACAGGGAAATGACTTGAATATGCGTCATATTTGAGATAACAGCCATAAAATATTTCTGCGGACGTTTTTCTAAATAATATTATGGATGGTCAGAGTTTTTTCAACGATTCACCTTTTAAATTGTTATTATTTCAAAATTTAATAAAAAGCCTTAAGTCACAAGTAAGTTCAAATTTTTTCTTCTTCTTTTTCCCCCCAAAGAAATGAATTATAGCCTTTTAAATACAAAAGTGAATTATACAAATACAAGACATAAAAATCAAGTTATGAATAATTTTCTTTTTCAACAATTCTAGAGAAAATAATTATGAGAAAGTTAATGATGTGTAATGCACGCAGAAGGTCTAGTCAAGGCAGAATCTATTGTAGAATTTTAAAATCTCATGAACCTAAATCTATTTATTTTCTTATCTCTTGCATTATGATCGCAATTTCTAAAGAAAATCATATTTCGAAACCTTATTGAATTTTTCATTTCCAAAATATATCACAACTGTTTTAGTATATAGTTTTATATTATAAAGAGAGATATAAACAACATTTTTATTCCCACTTTTCATTATTTTTATTGTATATTATAGTTTTTTTAAAGTGATTAAAAAAAAATTCTATTTATATGCGTGAGTTAGTGAATAGTATACGAAAATTCATTTCGCTCCCTCAAGAGCACGTGTAGACAAAAAAAAAAATACAGAATTAACCACTCATAACAAATGCAGAACTCTTAACAATCGAAACAGGGAAACATCAACATAGAAAATCGGAAAAAGGTGACTGTAAATTGATTTCTTAAACTTTTTCAATGCATTTTTCCCCCAAACTTAAGCTTCGAACGGAACCCTTAGAACCATTCGCGGAATATTTCTTTAACTAATATTTAAAGTAGATCAACAAGTAAAATAGGTACTTTACGGAAAAAAAAACATTTTCAAACATTTGCATTGTTTATTAAAAATTAACATAATTTACTCACACATTAATAATATTAATTTGTGATATTTCCATGTGTCACCTATACCATTATCAATTACCATTACCACCACCACCTATCAATCATTAAATTTAGTACTTGGGATATGCACTTTTTTCCCCTACACAAGCTATAGAAGTCTAGCCCCATTGAAGTTATATGCATTAATGATTTGATAATTCGTTTTTATATTTTTGCCACTCACGTTGAGAAATGTTTTGCATTTCAATTCATTGTTCTGAATGGTATTAAAATGTTTATATCTGTGCGGAAAAACTCCTGTGTATTTTGTATGAATTTGCAACCTAAAAATTTAAGAGCTGTTCTTGCTTAAATTTAGATATAACATTGATTTGAAGTTGTTCCCTCTCCTTCACTATGGGTCCCCACAATTGTATAAAAATGTATTTTCCATTATTGTACAAAACATTTCGCTAACGAGTGTAAAATTATTCCATAGTAGACAAGAGAATATTATACTAGGTGGTACATATAAAGAAAAAACGTTTTAATATTTTCTTATAGTACAATAAAAATTTAAAAATAGAGTTTATATTATGTGTTAGTAAAATTTTCAGTTTTAGTGGATGGGATGAGCTTCAGAAATTTGTGGTTTCACACACTTCACAGAAAAAACGTGAATTCATTTTGCATGCCCTTTTATATTTTCCCTTTTTTTTTATTGTGACTCGTGGAACCTCAGAGTTCCATGGAACACAGTTTGAAGACCACTGTATTAAGCGGACCCAATAGAGTTCAATCAATCAAGAGTTCATTAGAGATATTAATCATTTACTTATATATATACTTTCAATATGCTTTGTTGAAATTTCTTCAATTTTTAAAAAAAATTCTTCAGGGTTTTCGTTTTTTTATTAAATCAACTTATTTATGAGAGAACACTTGTTTTCTTTTAGAACAGCACTTTTTTTCCTATTTTATATAGGTGTAAAATAATTATAGGTATTTATTATTTTTTCTAAATAAGCTATGAGATGAAAAAATTCTATTCAATGAAAGCTGAGAGGCTACTATTTTATGTTTTAAGAAATTAAACCAACTTCAATGACAGCTGTATTATAGTTTACATATTTTGAATATCGATTTAAAAATTCAAATAGAATTCGCGTACACTCAATGGACATAAGATTTTTTATGAGTTCTTTAATCCATAGTTTTCTTAAAACGTTAATAAACGTTTTTTACGTATAAATATCAAAAACTCAGAATATAGTTTAAAAAATATTTTATTACTATTAAAAGTTAAATATAATATCAACAATGAAATTTTATAATGCTGAGAAAGGAATGTTTAAGAAAATTTCTATTCCTCTTGCAAAACAAAATTAATGTTTTAATCAACGACGGAATTAGATTTATTCAAAAAAACATATAGCGCCCCTTTTATAAAAAATAGCAGCATGGATTTAGATGTGCTTGTAGATCACAGCCACAGTAAAAAACTTGGTTAACTGCATTTGGATAATTTCAGTACGTAAAAACAAAAAACAAAGGCAAAAGATTTTTTTCCCTCCAAATATCCTTATTATTAAGAATTTTTTTTGTAATTATAGAACATCATACACATATGAATATAATATAGCACACCACATTTAATTCCATCATATGTGATACCAAGGAATGCATGTATCATTGAATTTTATTTTGTAGATAGAGTGCACAAATGAGAGAAATTTACATAGCTCTGAAACAATGCTATATATCTTTAAACTTGTAAGGTATAAAAATTGATTTTTTTTTCATTTGTCGTGTAAATATTCTTTATATACTTAATACACTTAAAACGGAATATAATATAATTTTTTTTTATACCCATCAAATAATTTTTACGAAGTCTAAGTTCCTTTTCTGTTTAATAATTATTGTCTGTTTAATAATTACTATCGTGTAGACATATAAAGTCGAAACTTTTTTTTTTTACTATTATTAACAAGAAAAATAAAATTAAGATACACACTAAATTTTTTAATATTTCTATCTTCATACGAAAATAATATCATTTTTGCGATTTGAAGAAAGTCAAAACTTTAAAACGTTCATGTAAAATGAAATTCGAGTCATGATTTACACAACTAATCAAATTTATTTTGCAAAAATTTAGCAAGATTTTTGAAACACTTAAAAACTACTTATTTGATCATTTACTTATTCTCCAAACTCCTTTTTGAAAAATGTTAAAAAACTTGGAGCATTAAATGCTTGCATTATTTTTTTAATATCAAAATGTTGCTCTGATGTTGATAATTGTTGAATAAACTATAGTTTTCATTTTACAAGAAGATTATGAGGGAAAGAATGGTGAAGTCTTGGAACCAAGAATATCTCACATCAAATAATGGGAGCGTAACAAAGAAATTTTTTCCAACCATTAATAAGAGACTGTCCTGCCATCATTTTTATACTAATAACAAAATAACCCAATTTCTAACTGGTCATGGCAACTTTAAAAGCTACTTGAACAAATTTAAGTTAGTTCCGTCATCTTCCTGTGATTGCGATATTGGTGGCGAGGAAAATGTAGAACATGTGCTCCTTCTGTGTTCCAAGTTTGAAAGAGAACGGAATATCCTAAGACTGGCATTCAAGGGACTTAATGTAAATTGGCCTCCGAATCTTCCTCAACTGCTTTCCACCAGAAGTACTTTTAAAAAGTTCAGTGAGTTTGTTATGAGTATTTGTAATGCTTCCTAACCTCAAGGGGTTATTTTTTGTTATTTATTTATTTATTATTTTTTCCTTTGTATTATGTGATTAATACTTACTTCTGTAAGCCCTGTGTGATACTTTGTGGTGCACGTGGATTTTATCATTGTTTTCCAATAAAAAAAAAACAAATAAAAAAATCTATAGTTTATTCCCATAAGATAGATTTAATTATAAATAATTGAATATTGTCCTGTTTTTCATGAAAATTTATTAAACATTTCTTACACTTAATAGTTAAAAGTTACCGGAATAAAAAAAAAGTTTTATTATATAAATCAGTTAAAAAATGTCAGATTCTTTTTTCAATTAATTTTCTCTTTGAAATTTGTAACATGTGTTCTTCCGCCAATATACTTTACACTTATCATTTGTATACGGTCAGATTAAGTTATATCAACTGGTATGTTTGCACATATTCTTCTAATCTGTACACAATGCCTCTTGAGAACTGATTCATGAGTTGTTACAGAATGAAGCTTTCATAAAATCTTATTGGTCCCACGACTCGTCTCACGTTTTGTATGTTTTTGACTTGTCCGATTTTGGGGCTGCATCTCAATTGGTTAAGTAGTACAACTTTTTCCCTTTAGCTTGTCTTTTCTGCATATCGGGTAGTCATTTCTAGTGACTGATTAATAATTATTACTTGGTTGTAATCATTTCGAGTATTGACCCATGCTGCGTTTGGATTCCCATGTGAACTCAAACAAAGCGCGAGATCTTTACCTCGAATAACAAGAGGACGAGGCCGTCCGACAAATCCAGAGTTTAATATACACAAGAATAATCTTTTATCTCGAAGGAATAAAAGTCATTTCGTTTATTTTTTTTACAAAAATATATAAATATCAAAAGACGTTTGTAGCAAATTATGCGAGGAAAATAAATACTAATTTTGTAAATTAGCTCATAAACTTTAAAAGTAGAAGAGACACAATTTTATAACGGGTTTATTAATCTGAATATTTTTTAAAAGTGAGTTTCCATAGTTTTTCTTTGATTTATCGAAAAGTGATTTTGGCTAAGTTGACTCTAAGCTCTTTTAAAATAGATATTTCTATGGTTTTTTTTTATTTATCAATTATTATGGTATTTTCAATTGAAATAATAAGGCAAAAATTATAAATTTTCTTGTTTTAGTCCCCCCTTGTTGGATACTAAACAAACTTCGCAGTTTATTCGATTTTTCAATAATTTCCTAAATGCATTATCTGAAGTTGGCGAGTTTAATATTACATGTTACATTAGAAGCCTCGGTGCCCCAGTAATAACAAAGTTCGTACCAGAAAACTTACCCTATAAAAGTATTGAAATCCTCTGCGTCAACCAAAGTTCGCTGTGTAAAACAAAGGAACCTCTGCAAACTAAACTGACATTACGCTAATGGAAATGTGGTGAGAGAGGTATATTAGTCATAAGATATTGTTTTTTTTCACTTGATTAAGTTCAAAGTTACAATGTCTTGGATTGAGATCCAACAAGATAATTTTTATTTATGTTAGCCATTCTTAGAAATTTTTCCTTTATTAATATGAACAGAAATGAATAGTTCTTTCTAATGCTTGAAGAGGTTTCGAATGAAATTATTATGTGATATTTTCTCACACAGTTTGACTCGGAAATAAATAAATACGGTCTAATGGTTGAAATTGAAGAATATTGGTCACTAGAGAGTCATTTTTTTTTCTTCAAAAATATTGTTACATTTTGAATAATCGATAGTAAAAACAGAATGGAATACTGTGTAATAAAATGTATACTGAAGATAACTCGAAGCAAAAAAGAAAGCGTTTTCGAGTCTTTCAATATTGTTGAAAAAATTCATGTCGGATTATTTTTGATGAAAGGGGGTTTGAGATCGAAAAATGATATTGATTTCAATATTATGGCATTTATTCTAAAATTGAGGAATGAACTTCTTACACTGATTGTTCAGTGGAATCGCTGTAGTGCCAACGGGCTGTACAAGGACTAGCTTTATTGTTGAGGATCTTGTGTTCATAAGTATAATTAGGTATTTAGATTATTATTTAAGTTGATGTGTTCTCAAAGCTTAGATCGAATTTAGATAGTCATTACAAAGACATAATAAAGTGTATATTTTAAGAAAGTGTCTCATCCCTTGTTGAACCCTCACTTTTAAGCGAGTAAGATTTTGCGACACCTTTAAGAATGACATGAAAGATTTTAGAGTGTAAGAGAAAATCTATTTTTTTGCATTATAAATATACATCTCTAGAAATGATCAACACAATTAATGTAAAAATCTATTTTATGAGTACTAAAAAGTAAACTTTTAACTACCTAAAATTGGTAACTTTCATATTGTAGTAAAACGCGTAGTGTAAAACTCATAATTCAATATGCTTATTTCAAAGGTGCCTTTAAAATAACAATTGTTTCAAATTTCTCGATCATAATTATTCTAGTCACCAAAACTAATGATCATTTAATTGTGTAACTATCACACAACTTTTAAGAAACGCGCACTTTGTTGAAAATGAATAAACTTGGAACAAATATGACCTATATTAATGGATGTTCAGCATATAATTTTTGAAGAAAAAAAAATGACTCTCTAGTGACCAATATTCTTGAATTTCAACCATTAGACCGTATTTATTTATTTCCGAGTCAAACTGTGTGAGAAAATATCACATAATAATTTCATTCGAAACCTCTTCAAGCATTAGAAAGAACTATTCATTTCTGTTCATATTAATAAAGGAAAAATTTCTAAGAATGGCTAACATAAATAAAAATTATCTTGTTGGATCTCAATCCAAGACATTGTAACTTTGAACTTAATCAAGTGAAAAAAAAACAATATCTTATGACTAATATACCTCTCTCACCACATTTCCATTAGCGTAATGTCAGTTTAGTTTGCAGAGGTTCCTTTGTTTTACACAGCGAACTTTGGTTGACGCAGAGGATTTCAATACTTTTATAGGGTAAGTTTTCTGGTACGAACTTTGTTATTACTGGGGCACCGAGGCTTCTAATGTAACATGTAATATTAAACTCGCCAACTTCAGATAATGCATTTAGGAAATTATTGAAAAATCGAATAAACTGCGAAGTTTGTTTAGTATCCAACAAGGGGGGACTAAAACAAGAAAATTTATAATTTTTGCCTTATTATTTCAATTGAAAATACCATAATAATTGATAAATAAAAAAAACCATAGAAACATCTATTTTAAAAGAGCTTAGAGTCAACTTAGCCAAAATCACTTTTCGATAAATCAAAGAAAAACTATGGAAACTCACTTTTAAAAAATATTCAGATTAATAAACCCGTTATAAAATTGTGTCTCTTCTACTTTTAAAGTTTATGAATTAATTTTTAAAAAAATTAGTATTTATTTTCCTCGCATAATTTGCTACAAACGTCTTTTGATATTTATATTTTTTTGTAAAAAAATAAACGAAATGACTTTTATTCCTTCGAGATAAAAGATTATTCTTGTGTATATTAAACTCTGGATTTGTCGGACGGCCTCGTCCTCTTGTTATTCGAGGTAAAGATCTCGCGCTTTGTTTGAGTTCACATGGGAATCCAAACGCAGCATGGGTCAATACTCGAAATGATTACAACCAAGTAATAATTATTAATCAGTCACTAGAAATGACTACCCGATATGCAGAAAAGACAAGCTAAAGGGAAAAAGTTGTACTACTTAACCAATTGAGATGCAGCCCCAAAATCGGACAAGTCAAAAACATACAAAACGTGAGACGAGTCGTGGGACCAATAAGATTTTATGAAAGCTTCATTCTGTAACAACTCATGAATCAGTTCTCAAGAGGCATTGTGTACAGATTAGAAGAATATGTGCAAACATACCAGTTGATATAACTTAATCTGACCGTATACAAATGATAAGTGTAAAGTATATTGGCGGAAGAACACATGTTACAAATTTCAAAGCGAAAATTAATTGAAAAAAGAATCTGACATTTTTTAACTGATTTATATAATAAAACTTTTTTTTTATTCCGGTAACTTTTAACTATTAAGTGTAAGAAATGTTTAATAATTTTTCATGAAAAACAGGACAATATTCAATTATTTATAATTAAATCTATCTTATGGGAATAAACTATAGTTTTTTTTTATTTGTTTTTTTTTATTGGAAAACAATGATAAAATCCACGTGCACCACAAAGTATCACACAGGGCTTACAGAAGTAAGTATTAATCACATAATACAAAGGAAAAAAGAAAAAAATAAAGAAAAAATAATAAATAAATAAATAACAAAAAATAACCCCTTGAGGTTAGGAAGCATTACAAATACTCATAACAAACTCACTGAACTTTTTAAAAGTACTTCTGGTGGAAAGCAGTTGAGGAAGATTCGGAGGCCAATTTACATTAAGTCCCTTGAATGCCAGTCTTAGGATATTCCGTTCTCTTTCAAACTTGGAACACAGAAGGAGCACATGTTCTACATTTTCCTCGCCACCAATATCGCAATCACAGGAAGATGACGGAACTAACTTAAATTTGTTCAAGTAGCTTTTAAAGTTGCCATGACCAGTTAGAAATTGGGTTATTTTGTTATTAGTATAAAAATGATGGCAGGACAGTCTCTTATTAATGGTTGGAAAAAATTTCTTTGTTACGCTCCCATTATTTGATGTGAGATATTCTTGGTTCCAAGACTTCACCATTCTTTCCCTCATAATCTTCTTGTAAAATGAAAACTATAGTTTATTCAACAATTATCAACATCAGAGCAACATTTTGATATTAAAAAAATAATGCAAACATTTAATGCTCCAAGTTTTTTAACATTTTTCAAAAAGGAGTTTGGAGAATAAGTAAATGATCAAATAAGTAGTTTTTAAGTGTTTCAAAAATCTTGCTAAATTTTTGCAAAATAAATTTGATTAGTTGTGTAAATCATGACTCGAATTTCATTTTACATGAACGTTTTAAAGTTTTGACTTTCTTCAAATCGCAAAAATGATATTATTTTCGTATGAAGATAGAAATATTAAAAAATTTAGTGTGTATCTTAATTTTATTTTTCTTGTTAATAATAGTAAAAAAAAAAAAGTTTCGACTTTATATGTCTACACGATAGTAATTATTAAACAGACAATAATTATTAAACAGAAAAGGAACTCAGACTTCGTAAAAATTATTTGATGGGTATAAAAAAAATTATATTATATTCCGTTTTAAGTGTATTAAGTATATAAAGAATATTTACACGACAAATGAAAAAAAAATCAATTTTTATACCTTACAAGTTTAAAGATATATAGCATTGTTTCAGAGCTATGTAAATTTCTCTCATTTGTGCACTCTATCTACAAAATAAAATTCAATGATACATGCATTCCTTGGTATCACATATGATGGAATTAAATGTGGTGTGCTATATTATATTCATATGTGTATGATGTTCTATAATTACAAAAAAATTTCTTAATAATAAGGATATTTGGAGGGGAAAAAAATCTTTTGCCTTTGCTTTTTTGTTTTTACGTACTGAAATTATCCAAATGCAGTTAACCAAGTTTTTTACTGTGGCTGTGATCTACAAGCACATCTAAATCCATGCTGCTATTTTTTATAAAAGGGGCGCTATGTTTTTTTGAATAAATCTAATTCCGTCGTTGATTAAAACATTAATTTTGTTTTGCAAGAGGAATAGAAATTTTCTTAAACATTCCTTTCTCAGCATTATAAAATTTCATTGTTGATATTATATTTAACTTTTAATAGTAATAAAATATTTTTTAAACTATATTCTGAGTTTTTGATATTTATACGTAAAAAACGTTTATTAACGTTTTAAGAAAACTATGGATTAAAGAACTCATAAAAAATCTTATGTCCATTGAGTGTACGCGAATTCTATTTGAATTTTTAAATCGATATTCAAAATATGTAAACTATAATTACAGCTGTCATTGAAGTTGGTTTAATTTCTTAAAACATAAAATAGAAGCCTCTCAGCTTTCATTGAATAGAATTTTTTCATCTCATAGCTTATTTAGAAAAAATAATAAATACCTATAATTATTTTACACCTATATAAAATAGGAAAAAAAGTGCTGTTCTAAAAGAAAACAAGTGCTCTCATAAATAAGTTGATTTAATAAAAAAACGAAAACCCTGAAGAATTTTTTTAAAAAATTGAAGAAATTTCAACAAAGCATATTGAAAGTATATATATAAGTAAATGATTAATATCTCTAATGAACTCTTGATTGATTGAACTCTATTGGGTTCGCTTAAGACAGTGGTCTTCAAACTGTGTTCCATGGAACCCTGAGGTTCCACGAGTCACAATAAAAAAAAAAGGGAAAATATAAAAGTGCATGCAAAATGAAATCACGTTTTTTCTGTGAAGTGTGTGAAACCACAAATTTCTGAAGCTCATCCCATCCACTAAAACTGAAAATTTTACTAACACATAATATAAACTCTATTTTTAAATTTTTATTGTACTATAAGAAAATATTAAAACGTTTTTTCTTTATATGTACCACCTAGTATAATATTCTCTTGTCTACTATGGAATAATTTTACACTCGTTAGCGAAATGTTTTGTACAATAATGGAAAATACATTTTTATACAATTGTGGGGACCCATAGTGAAGGAGAGGGAACAACTTCAAATCAATGGTAAATCTAAATTTAAGCAAGAACAGCTCTTAAATTTTTAGGTTGCAAATTCATACAAAATACACAGGAGTTTTTCCGCACAGATATAAACATTTTAATACCATTCAGAACAATGAATTGAAATGCAAAACATTTCTCAACGTGAGTGGCAAAAATATAAAAACGAATTATCAAATCATTAATGCATATAACTTCAATGGGGCTAGACTTCTATAGCTTGTGTAGGGGAAAAAAGTGCATATCCCAAGTACTAAATTTAATGATTGATAGGTGGTGGGTGGTAATGGTAATTGATAATGGTATAGGTGACACTTGGAAATATCACAAATTAATATTATTAATGTGTGAGTAAATTATGTTAATTTTTAATAAACAATGCAGATTTTTGAAAATTTTTTTTTCGTAAAGTACCTATTTTACTTGTTGATCTACTTTAAATATTAGTTAAAGAAATAT